>MU105889.1:1409361-1589167 GCA_012274485.2 Sinapis alba | reverse complement strand
AAAAAAATCAAAAATAGCAGTTTTGATATTTATAGAAGTACAATTCTCTCAAACACTATTTTTTAAGTTTTTATCACAAAAATAGATCTTAATAAATAACTAAAATAGTACTTTTTGTTTTGAAAATTTTAATTTTTTATTTTTAATATTTGAAACTTCATCCTCAAAACTCTACTCTTTAACTCTAAACCTTAAATTTAGATTAGTTAATCCTAAGATTATAATTGTGTATTTACCTTTTTAATGAAATATTTTGATCATTTTTCTTTCATGTTATTTTTGTGAAAAAAAACTAAAATAAAACTATCATATACAATTTCTCTTTATAGAATGTTATCCATCACAAGAGTGCAATTCAAAATAAATACTCGGAAGCCGCCTGGTTCGTTAACATAAGCATACGTATGTTATCTTCTTGATGAATAGCCAATATGAAAACTCTCATCTTATAAACTGTATGTGAAAATGTAGTACATATATGTAGAGTACTAAGAGTAGATACATATTAAGATTTTTTTTTAACGTAGACGAATATTGTGGATGAAAATGATCAGAACATGCATATGTTGTCGTCTGTTGGAATATTAAATATTTCTCGTGGTTAAAAATATGGAAAGTCGTTTCAATCTTGGAGATCCAAATTAATGTTTTTTTTTATTTAAAAAAACAGATCTTAATTAATGTAAAATATAATAAAATAAAATAAGCATAGGTTAAATACTGGCATTTACAGAAAGACTTGTACGTACATCAACATACACCAGATGATTAGCTAGACTGAAACACGAAATAAACTAAACAATACAAGACAAACATGCCTATCAGAAGAAGACCTCATCTGAAAAGAAACTAGCTAGTAGCTAGTGTGTATCGAGCTCACACTATAACTATAAGGATATTTTATTGTCACTAGCTAGCTAATAAGATTTATCATACGGAGGATCTCGATGGAGTTAGTTATATTAGCTAGTAAAGGAGGGACTGGTAGGGTTTGATCAAGGGAACGAGAGAGCCACTAAGGTGAAGGGACATGACTTCATTGGTGGAACCAACGAGCTTGCCACCTACGAAGACAGCTGGCACGGCGGTGGAGCAGCCGATACGGAGGAGGGCCTTCTCGATCTCACGGCAGTCTGGGTCGGTGTCGATTTCGTGAATGGTTGGTTGAACCCTAAGGTCACGGAACAGAATTTGAACGGCGTAGCAGAGACAACATGAGCTCTTGGTGAAGATCACCACTCCTTTCTCGGACGACATTCTCATCACCTTGTCCATGAGCTATCTAGGGTTTAATTAAGCTCTGTTCTGTTCGGTAAGTGTTTTGTTTGGTTTGAGTTTGGTAAAATGCTTGAAATCTGCTTCGCTTTTTATAGCAAATTCGTGAGTGAATCTTTGGACTTTATATTCATATATATCGTCATTTAACAGTTTAGTTGTAAAACGCGCTACACGCGCTTGACCTTTTCTCTCCCAAAACGCGAACCCTTTCTTTTCTCCTTCATCGTCGCCGTTCTCGGCGGCGGCCCCCACCCGCCTCCATGGCAAAAAAGAAACCTCCGTCACAACAGTCCCTCAGTCGTTTCCCCACTGGAGCGACAAACCCCCTTCCTAGCAACAAGAAATCGCAGACACCTGACTCTTCTTCAGCTGTCAAACCGAAAGAATTCTCTACTCCTCTGGCCGGAATTTCCGCTCAGCCCCTTGCAACTGCCCAGGAAGGCTCTCCACTTATCCTGGCCAAGGAAATCGAAACCCCCAATCTCGAAACCCTAGCTACAGTAAATACGACTGTACCTAGTAAAAACAACCAAAGCCCCATCCCCCCAGGAAACTGGAAAGGTCACCGAAGCAAGAATCGCTCCATCCTCCTCTGCTGTTGCACAGCAATCTCCGGCGGACCTCTGGAAAGGCTTTGTTAAAGAAGCGTCGGTAAAACTCTGTCCGAAAGAGACTCCCTTCACTCTCGATTCGGGTGAGGCATGCGTTATGATACCAAACACAGTGGTTGAGAAGAACAAGAAAGCTTGGGAGTACTTCATTCTGGGTCAGTTTTATGAAGAGCCGCCTGCTCGTGGCGCCATTCATGCTATTGTGAACGGAATTTGGAGTCGTCAAAAGCGAGACATTTCGGTAAACAAGATGGATGGAAATGCTTTTCTCTTCCGTGTCCCCTGCCCCAACGCCCGTCGCCGCATCCTCAGCCAAAATTTGTGGCAAATCGACGGCCAAACTATGTTTGTTACTAAATGGTCTCCAGGAATTCAGCAACTTAAACCGGAGTTGGCAATGATTCCCGTCTGGCTTGAGTTCACAAATGTACCTCTCCAATTCTTCAACAAAGACGCACTACAAGAAATTGCAGGTCTTGTTGGACATCCTGTGTGTCTACACCCAGCGACGGAAAATCTTACAAACATAGAAGTCGCGAAGGTGTATACTGTCATTGATCCTCGCAAACCTCTGCTGGAGTTTGTAAACGCTCGGTTTGAAAGTGGCGACACAAGGAGAATTGCTGTCTCTTGTCCTTGGCTACCATCCCTGTGTGCTTACTGCAAGAAATTTGGGCATACTATTACAAGATGTAAATCTGCACCCAAAACATGTGTAACCTGCAACTCGGTGCAGCACGCTACCTCTTCCTGCCCGAGAAAAAACCATCTTCCTTCTGACGCGAAAAAACAGAAGGGCAAGGAACCAATCCGAAGCTTACTTCCAATTGTGGGCCAGCAAAAGATGGGCTGGAAACCAGTAGGAACCAAGACCGTGGAGACTACAACCGCACTCGACAAAGACCCAGGGCCTAAGGATAACACACCTATCATCCCCTCCCCTATCTCTGAAGTTCCTTCTCCTCCTACTACTGAGCGGAGTGACCAAACGGTCTCTGTCACCCATGACCTGAGCAAAGGAAGCTTATATGTGGATTTATCAACTGATGGCTGTTCCCTTGAGAAACAATCAAGCACTACCTCCTCTTCAGTCTCATCTCTCTCTGGGGATGAAGACAATCCAGATGATGACAGTGACAGGTTCATTGAATTCTTCTCCAAGAGATATCAGAAGCGGTCAAATAAGAAAGCTAGGGCTAGAGGCCCTTTAACCCTCTAATTTTCTCCTCTCTTATGGATTTTTTTTTGCTGGAATATAAGAGGGATAAATAACTCTGTAAAGCGGCGTGGTTTTCGGAAATGGATTCGTAAGTATAATCCTATTTTTGGTTGTCTCGTTGAGACTCATGTACAGCAGCTCAATGCGGTGACTACGGTTAATAGCATCTTACCTGGTTGGTCTTTTGAGGGGAATTACGAGTTCTCAAATCTTGGGAAACTTTGGGTTGTCTGGAAGCCTTCAGTGCAGTTAAAAATAATAACAAAGTCCCTTCAAATGATCACTTGCCTTATCAAGCTTCCTTTTCAGTCGTGTGCGTTTGGGGTTTCTTTTATCCTCGGCTCAAATTGCAGAAAAGAAAGAAGACTATTATGGGATGAGCTTGAAACTTCTTCTCGCTTACCTCAGCTTTGCGGTCTTCCTTGGATTGTTATGGGCGATTTCAATGAGATTATCTCACCCTCTGAACACTCTTGCGGCGATCAATCCACATCGTCAAGAGGTATGCGGGACTTCAAAGAATGCCTGCAGAGGTGCTCTCTATCTGATCTTCAGTTCAGTGGAACCACTTTCACATGGTCCAACTCCTCCATTTCTAAAAAGTTGGACCGTGTCCTTTGTAACCAAGAATGGTTGGAGCAATTCCCTGAATCTATTTCTGTGTTTGGAGAACCTGGAATTTCCGATCATAGTCCTTGTTGTGCTTTTCTGGACCAGCTAAAACCTTCTCAGAAGCGCTCCTTCAGATTCTTTGCACACCTAAACTTGCATCCCGACTTCGCAGAGCTTATTAAATCAACTTGGAAGTCCCTGACATTCCATGGATCAAAGCAATTATGTGTGTCAAAAAGCTCAAGCATTTGAAACCTATTCTTCGCTCTTTCAATAAGGAAAATTTCTCAGAGCTGGAGAAGAGGTTTCAAGAAGCATTTGATCATCTCACCCGGTGCCAACATCAGTCTCTTACTGCCCCGACCTCAACCACGTCAGAAGCAGAGCGCATTGCTCATCTTCATTGGTTCACACTGGCGAAAGCAGAAGATAGTTTCCTCAAACAACGCTCCCGGATTCAGTGGACGGTGGATGGAGACGCAAATACCACATTCTATCACAGAGTCATAAAATCAAGGCAGAGTCAGAACCACATTCATTTCCTTCTAGATGAGGATGACAGGGTGATAGACTCGCTTGATGGAGTCAAACAACATGCTGTGAACTACTTCCACCGCCTCCTTGGGGGGGGATAACGTTCCTACGACTTCTACTCCAGAGGACATCTCTTCTCTCATGCAAGTTAAATGCTCCCAAGAGGCTATTGCTGCTCTATCAGCTCCTTTCACTGATCAGGACATTCAGGACGCCTTCCTGTCCCTCCCAAAGAATAAGTCTCCGGGGCCAGACGGTTTTCCGGCTGAATTTTTCATTGGAAATTGGAAGGCTGTGGGGCGTGATATGATTGATGCAGTAAAAGAATTCCTGAATACGGGTGAACTGTTAAAGCAATGGAATGCGACTCTTATAACTTTGGTACCGAAGAAGGTTAATGCGAACAAGATTACAGATTTCAGACCCATCTCATGCTGCAACACAGTCTACAAAGTGGCCTCCAAGCTCCTTGCCAATAGGCTAAAGGTACACTTACCCACTCTAATCTCAAGCTCCCAATCAGCTTTTGTTCCGGGTCGCTTGCTAGTAGAAAATGTTCTTCTAGCTACTGAACTTGTCTCGGGATACAACTGGAAAAAAATATCAAAACGCTGCATGCTGAAGGTTGATCTCCAAAAAGCTTTTGACACTCTTGATTGGGACTTCGTCCTTAACACACTTGAAGCGCTTGATTTCCCGCCAATGTTCAGGAACCTCATCAATAAGTGCTTGACGTCAACTCAATTCTCGGTGGCTATAAATGGTGAGTCGTGTGGGTACTTTAAAGGAACAAGAGGCCTCCGGCAGGGCGACCCACTCTCTCCCTATCTGTTTGTACTTGCGTTGGAGGTGTTCTCACAGCAACTAAAGCAGAAATACTTGGATGGGTTCATTGGGTACCACCCAAACACGTCTGCCCTTCAGGTCACTCACTTATCTTTTGCTGATGACTTAATGATTTTCACTGATGGTACTCTAAGCTCTGTACAAAGCATCGCGGATACAATGGAGGAGTTTGCTCTATGGTCGGGCCTGCGAATGAATAAGAGTAAGACAGAACTTTTCACTGCTGGCTTGAACGATGCTGAAACCGTAGACATATCTAGTCTAGGCTTCAATATGGGTTCAATGCCAATCAGGTATTTGGGACTCCCACTGATGTACAGGAAACTGAGGATCACGGACTACAGGCTACTGCTGGATAAAATCGCTACAAACTTCAACTGCTGGTCTGCCAAAGCCTTGTCCTTCGCAGGAAGAAGACAACTTCTATCGTCAGTCATCTATGGTTCAATTAACTTTTGGACATCCGCATTTATTCTCCCTAAAGGATGCATAAAGAAGATTGAAAGCATGTGTTCTCAATTCCTCTGGGGCGGAACAGAAACGAAAAAATGTATTGCTAAAGTTGCTTGGAACACTGTCTGCCTCCCTAAATGTGAAGGTGGTCTGGGTCTTCGAGATATAAATCTCTGGAACAAAACGTTGTGCTTAAAGCTGATCTGGAAGTTGTTTACTGAAAGTGATTCGCTTTGGGCAAACTGGATAAGAGAATACAGAATCAAAAACCAGAACTTTTGGTCCCTTGATGCGGAAAAGACCACTTCATCAACATGGAAAGCACTGCTCTCTCTGCGGGGTTTAGCAGCTCATTTCATTCGATCAAAAATGGGAAATGGTCAGCTAATAAGTTTCTGGTTTGACTATTGGACACCGCTGGGTCCACTGATTCACAGGTTTGGTATATTAGGCCCAAGGGAGCTACAAATACCACTTCACTCCACTGTCTCGGAGGCGTGTTCCACCACTGGATGGCTACTCCGTGGTGCTCGTTCTGCTCAAGCGGAAGAACTTCAAATTTACCTTACATCCATCCCCCTCCCTACAAGGAGTGCTTCATATGATTACTATACTTGGGAGATAGAGGGCACTGAACTAAAGTCTTTCTCTACAAGTAAGACATGGAACGTTGTTCGTAACAGGGCAGTAGATCAGATATGGACCCGAAGCATCTGGTTCAAGGGTCACGTCCCCCGCCAAGCTTTCACGGCTTGGATTGCTCATCAAGACCGCCTACCCACAAGAACGAGATTGTTAAGCTGGGGTATGAATGTCTCTCCTTCTTGCTGTTTATGCGGAAGGGCAGATGAAACAAGAACGCACCTCTTCCTGCAGTGTGAAACCAGTGAGGCAATCTGGGAACTGGTGCTCAGCAGGCTGGGATATTCCTAGCGCATGTTCCACACTTGGTTAGCTTTTGCAGACGATATCAAACATCTGGACTGAGAGGAATAAACGCCTTCATGACTCTGTATCTCGGTCTCCTGCAGTTATCTTCAAGACGATAGATCGCTCCATCAGAGACGTGATCCTTGGAAAAAGAAAAGTCAAACTCTTTCAACCCCTGATGCAGCTTTGGCTACGTTATGAGTAGCAAACTTGATTCAAAATTCCTGTCAACTTAGCCTTGTTTATTTTTTGCCTTGGCTGACTTGACCTAGTCTAAACTCTATTGTATCTTACAAACTCTTCTCATATTATTCTAATATGAAATTCACATTTTGGCAAAAAAAAAACAGTTTAGTTGTTCTCGAATACGATTCGAAACATTGTTATTAATTTCACCTTTTTGTGGGTTAATAATCAAGTTTTGGTTACAATGATTGCATTGTTATGACTCATAATACAGAATACACACTATATATATATGATCAGCATTCCATAAACGTTAAAACTAATCAAATCAGATAACAGCAATTAATGATGGGAAAATCAAACTAGGTGTTATAACTTTTAGCAAAAAAGAAACAAAAAAATTTACACCAAAAAAAATCTTTTAGCAAAAAGGAACAAGAAGAAGCTGTCAATTTATAGAAATTCCCTTGGATAGCCCCTTTTAGTTTGTTTGTCACAAAAAAAGTTTTTAAAAAAGAAAATGATCAAAATGTTTTTTTTAGAAGCTAAAAAAATCATTTATATGCATTTATACTCCTAGGGTTAACTAATTTGCACTTTAGGGTTTAGAGTTAAGGAGTGGGTTTAGGGTTAGGGTTTCAAATTTCAAAAAAAAAATTAAAAAAAATCAAAATTTCAAAAAAAAAAAGTTTATTTTGGTCATTTTATTTTTTTAGGGCTATTTTTGTGACAAAAATTTAAAAAATGCTATTTAAGAGAATTGTCCAATTTATAATTCAAAATGATTCTTGTTGATGATTGAATATTGTTCGACAAAAAAAAGAGAGTAAAGATTCAGAGCTTTCGGTGAGAAAACATAGGAGTACATATGTCGATTCCCGCAACACCAACTTGCCAAACACAAATATTCGCTCTCTATTTTCTAAAGCAACAATCTTATTTTTATTTCTGAACGCACGAGTACGCGTGGATTACACGCTTAAGTTATGGGATACCTGCTTCACTATTTTTCTACATTCGTTTTTTTGTTGTGGGCTTTATTATCTTGGAAATATTACACGAGTCATTTACACTATAAGATAGTTTTAAGTTTTTATATCAAGATAAGACAGTTTCCACTACTAAATTAGTTTTAGAAAGATTTACACTCTAAAACAGTTTTGACTTTTTATTGCATATTAGGACAGTTTTTACTACTAGAGTAGTTTTCTCAAGTATTTGAGTTCCTTCCTGATTACAAGCTAACTTACTCTTAACTAAGCTCATTCTCCTAACAAGAAGGGTCTCACACTCTTTTAAGTTTGTCGCTTTCTTTTTCTTTTTCTCGATCTTAAAAAGCCTTTTTAATGGCTCAGAAACTTCAACCTTGAAAACAATAGTTTTTAATCACAAAAAGATACAACTAATACAAAAAGATGAAAATAAAAAAGTTGAGCGTTCGTTATGGTTTCTCTAAAGTCTTCGGGTTGGATTCTCGTTGCGTTGTCGTCACCTGAATTTGAACCGCCAAGACTCGAGTTCAACTCCGCTGCAACTTATCTGTCTCCTCCTTGATTTGCTCTGCAAGCCGTCTCGTGAGCAAAAACTCTTGTTGCCAACATGTCCCTTCTTCTACGTCATCGAAGACTTAAATCCATCGTGAAATTTTTTGTCATCTCCTTTGCTATGTTTCTACAGTTTTCTTGATGTCTTGGCTTTGTTTTTCACCGCCGCGGCACTACCGCAAACGTCTCAAAAATATCACTTAATTGAAATACTAGTCTGAATATGATTCTATAAGTTTTTGTGTTAAAAATGCAAAAAATGATGAATAAATGAAAAAAAAAATTAATAGCGGCTTGAATACAAAGTTACAGAGTTCTCTATAACCTAATGGAAGAAGACATACTATTTACAAAATTGTCACTCACTTAAAAATGTCAAAAAGTAAGAAAAACATAGCTTATTACTCTGTGAAATTGGATTTAGTATGATTATAAACAAACCTATAACCATCAGATCACATACAATCCTTTGTACACATTCTGAGAGACACATTTTCATATATAATTATTTTAAAAATAAATAAACTTTAAAATAATTAGATAAACATTATAGATCTAACCAATAAAAACATTATTATCATGACTCCTAATAGCAAATATGATCAATATTTATGATATATAGACATTACTTTTTAAAAGTAATTAGATAATATTATTTTAAAAATTTGATAGACATTGTATACTCCATTGTACATATGGATAACATAACTGTAGATATCAATACATTTAGTGTACATGTGTACAACCTATATATGTTTGTGTACACCGAAACATTGATTATACAATTTACATATTTCTTTTTTATAAAATATATATGTACACGTCATAAGTATCAACTTGTATATTTGACAAAAGAAGAGTGCATTTAAATAAAGAAGAAGATGAAACAATAGGTTCACAAAATCAAATCATGTGTATCATTGTACATGATAGCAACAATGTACATGTGTACACTATTATACAAGTGAATATTGTACATGATGATAGTAAAATTTATTTGTAGATGTGGACATCATTTGGTTGTATATATTTTGAAACTTGAAAATTTATCCATTTAATTGGTGAGATATTATGGTTAGGTGTACACATATTTCTACTATTTCGCTTCCAAGTCAAAGTACACGTCTTGATATTTGTAGATTATCCAAATGAGTAATGTTATTACATGCTAAAGTGTACATTTTAACTATAATCTACACGTTAGATGAGTAATGTTATTTTATGCTAAAATGTACACTTTAGCATTAAATAACATTACTCATCTGGATAATTTACAAGTATAAAGATGTGTACTTTGACTTGGAAGTGAGATAGTAGAAATATGTGTACACCTAACCATAATATGTCACCAATTAAATGGATAAATTTTCAAGTTTCAAAATATATATAACTAAATGATGTCAACATGTACACATAAATTTTACTATCATGTACAATGATTCACTTGTATAATAGTGTCCACGTGTACATTATTGCTATCATGTATTCGTCAAATGTACAAGTTGATGCTTATGACGCATACATATATATTTTATAAAAAAGAAATAAGTAAATTATATAATCACTGTTTCGGTGTACACGATCATATATAGGTTGTACACATGTACACTAAATGTATTGATTTCTACAGTAATGTTATTCATATGTACAATGAAGTATACAATGTTTATCAAATTTTTAAAATAATATTATCTAATTACTTTTAAAAAGTAATCTCTATATATCATAAATATTGATCATATTTGCTATTAAAAAATTTTGTGTACACCGAAACATTGATTATACAATTTACATATTTCTTTTTTTATGAAATATATATATGTACACGTCATAAGTATCAACTTGTATATTTGAAAAAAGAAGAGTGCATTTAAATAAAGAAGAAGATGAAACAATAGGTTCACAAAATCAAATCATGTGTATCATTGTACATGATAGCAACAATGTACACGTGTACACTATTATACAAGTGAATATTGTACATGATAGTAAAATTAATTTGTACATGTGGACATCATTTGGTTGTATATATTTTGAAACTTGAAAATTTATCCATTTAATTGGTGTGATATTATGGTTAGGTGTACACATATTTCTACTATTTCGCTTCCAAGTCAAAGTACACGTCTTGATATTTGTAGATTATCCAAATGAGTAATGTTATTACATGCTAAAGTGTACATTTTGACTATAATCTACACTTTAGATGAGTAATGTTATTTTATGCTAAAATGTACACTTTAACATTAAATAACATTACTCATCTGGATAATTTACAAGTATAAAGACGTGTACTTTGACTTGGAAGTGAAATAGTAGAAATATGTGTACACCTAACCATAATATGTCACCAATTAAATGGATAAATTTTCAAGTTTCAAAATATATATAACTAAATGATGTCAACATGTACACATAAATTTTACTATCATGTACAATGATTCACTTGTATAATAGTGTCCACGTGTACATTATTGCTATCATGTATTCGTCAAATGTACAAGTTGATGCTTATGATGCGTACATATATATTTTATAAAAAAGAAATAAGTAAATTGTATAATCACTGTTTCGGTGTACACGACCATATATAGGTTGTACACATGTACACTAAATGTATTGATTTCTACAGTAACATAATTCATATGTACAATGAAGTATACAATGTTTGTCAAATTTTTAAAATAATATTATCTAATTACTTTTAAAAAATAATGTCTATATATCATAAATATTGATCATATTTGCTATTAGGAGTCATGATAATAATGTTTTTATTGGTTTTCAAAATGATCTATAATGTCTATCTAATTATTTTGAAGTTTATCTTATTATTATAACTCTGCAACTTTGTATTCGAGCCGACATCAGTTTTTTCATTTATTTATTTTTTGCATTTTTAACACAAAAACTTACAATTTTTTTATTCAGACTGGTATTTTAATTAAGTGATATTCTTGAGGCGTTTAGGGCAGTGCCGCGACGGTGAAAAACAAAGCCAAGACATCAAGAAAACTGTAGAAACATGGCAGAGGAGATGACAAAAAATTTCACGGTGGATTTAAGTCTTCGATGACGTAGAAGAAGGGACATGTTGGCAACGAGAGCTTTTGCTCACGAGACGGCTTGCAGAGCAAATCAAGGCGGAGACAAATAACTTGCAGCGGAGTTAAACTCGAGTCTTGGCGGTTCAAATTCAGGTGACGACGACGCAACGAGAATCTAACCTGACGATTTTAGAGAGACCATAACAAACGCTCAACTTTTTAATTTTCATCTTCTTTTGTATTAGTTGTATCCTTTCTGTGATTAAAAACTATTGTTTCCAAGGTTAAAGTTTCTGAACCATTAAAATGGTTTTTCTAGTATCGAGAAATAAAACAAAAAAGCGACAAACTTAAAAGAATGTGGGACCCTTTTCGTTAGAAGAATGAGCTTCGTTAAAAGTAAGTTAACTTGTAATCAGGAAGGAACTAAAATACTTGAGAAAACTACCCTAGGAGCAAAAACTGTCTTAATATGTAATAAAAAAGTCTAAGATGTCTCAGAGTGTAAATCACTTTTTGAGTGATTTACATTCTGAGACAGTTTAGACTTTTCTATTACATATTAGGACAGTTTTTGCTATTAGGGTAGTTTTCTCAAGTATTTTAGTTCCTTTCTGATTACAAGCATACTTACTCCTAACTAAATTCATTCTTCTAACAAAAAGGGTCCCACACTCTTTTAAGTTTGTCGCTTTCTTTTTCTTTCTTTCTTGATACTAGAAAAAACATTTTAATGGCTCAGAAACTTTAACCTTGAAAACAATAGTTTTTAATCACAAAAAAAGGAAACAACTAATACAAAAGAAGATGAAAATGAAAAAGTTGAGCGTTCGTTATGGTCTCTCTAAAGTCTTTAAGTCAGATTCTTGTTGGGTCTTCATCACCTGAATTTGAACCGCCAAGACTCGAGTTTAACTCCACTGCAACTTATCAGTCTCCGCCTTGATTTGCTCTGCAAGCCGTCTCGTGAGCAAAATCTCTTGTTGCCAACATGTCCCTTCTTCTATGTCATCAAAGACTTAAATCCACCGTGAAATTTTTTGTCATCTTCTCTGCCATGTTTCTACAGTTTTCTTGATGTCTTGGCTTTGTTTTTCACCGTCGCGGCACTGCTGCAAATGCCTCAAGAATATCACTTAATTGAAATACCAGTCTGAATAATTTTTTTTGTAAGTTTTTGTGTTAAAAACGCATAAAAATGATGAATAAATGAAAAAAACTGATGGCGGCTCAAATACAAAGTTGCAGAGTTCTCTATAACCTAATGAAAGAAGACATACTATTTACAAAATTGCCACTCACTTAAAAATGTCAAAAGAGAGAAAAACATAGCTTAATACTCTGTGAAATTTGATTTAGTATGATTATAAACAAACCTATAACCATCAGATCACATACAATCCTTTGTACACATTCTGAGAGACACATTTTCATATATGATTATTTTAAAAATAAAATAAGCTTCAAATAATTAGATAGACATTATAGATCATTTTGAGAACCAATAAAAACATTATTATCATGACTCCTAATAGAAAATATGATCAATATTTATGATATATAGACATTACTTTTTAAAAGTAATTAGATAATATTATTTTAAAAATTTGATAAACATTGTATACTTCATTGTATATATGGATAACGTAACTGTAGAAATCAATAAATTTAGTGTACATATGTACAACTTATATATGTTCGTGTACACCGAAACAGTGATTATACAATTTATATATTTCTTTCTTATAAAATATATATGTACGCGTCATAAGCATCAACTTGTACATTTGACAAAAAGATGAGTGCATTTAAATAATGAAGAAGATGAAACAATAGGTTTAACAAATCAAATCATGTGTATCATTGTACATGATAGCAACAATGTACACGTGGACACTATTATACAAGTGAATCATTGTACATGATAGTAAAATTTATGTGTACATGTGGACATCATTTAGTTATATATATTTTAAAACTTGAAAATTTATCCATTTAGTTGATGAGATATTATGGTTAGGTGTACACATATTTCTACTATTTTGCTTCCAAAACAAAGTACACGTCTTTATACTTGTAAATTATCCAGATGAGTAATGTTATTTAATGCTAAAGTGTACATTTTAGCATAAAATAACATTACTCATCTAAAGTGTAGATTATAGTCAAAATGTACACTTTAGCATGTAATAACATTACTCATCTGGATAATCTACAAGTATCAAGACGTGTACTTTGACTTGGAAGCGAGATAGTAGAAAATGTGTACACCTAACCATAATATAACACCAATTAAATGGATAAATTTTCAAGTTTCAAAATATATACAACCAAATAATGTCCACATGTACACATAAATTGTACTATCATGTACAATATTCACTTGTATAATAGTGTCCATGTGTACATTGTGGATATCATGTACAATGATACACATGATTTGATTTCTTGAACCTATTGTTTCATCTTCTTCTTTATTTAAATGCACTCTTCTTTTTGTCAATTATACAAGTTGATATTTATGACGTGTACATATATATTTTATAAAAAAGAAATATGTAAATTTTATAATCATTGTTTCGGTGTACACGAACATATATAGGTTGTACACATGTACACTAAATGTATTAATATCTACAGTTATGTTATCCATATGTACAATGAAGTATACAATGTCTATCAAATTTTTAAAATAATATTATCTAATTACTTTTAAAAAGTAATGTCTATGTATCATAAATATTGATCATATTTGCTATTAGGAGTCATGATAATAATGTTTTTAGTGATTTTCAAAATGATCTATAATGTCTATCTAATTATTTTGAAGTTCATTTTATTTTTAAAATAATCATATATGAAAATGTGTCTCTCAGAATGTGTACAAAGGATTATATGTGATCTGATGGTTATAGGTTTGTTTATAATCATACTAAATCTAATTTCACAGAGTAATAAACTATGTTTTTCTCTCTTTTTGACATTTTTAAGTGAGTGGCAATTTATAAATAGTATGTCTTCTTCCATTAGGTTATAGAGAACTCTGCAACTTTGTATTCGAGCTGCCATTAATTTTTTTTCATTTATTCATCATTTTTTTGCGTTTTTAACACAAAAACTTATAGAATTTTATTCAGACTAGTATTTCAATTAAGTGATATTCTTGAGGCGTTTGCGGCAGTGCCGCGGCGGTGAAAAACAAAGCCAAGACATCAAGAAAACTGTAGAAACATGGCAGAGGAGGTGACAAAAAATTTCATGGTGGATTTAAGTCTTCGATGACGTAGAAGAAGGGACATGTTGGCAACAAGAGCTTTTGCTCACGAGACGGCTTGCAGAGCAAATCAAGGCGGAGACAGATAAGTTGCAGCGAGTTAAACTCGATTCTTGGCGGTTCAAATTCAGGTGACGACAACACAACGAGAGTCCAACCCGAAGACTTTAGAGAGACTATAACGAACGCTCAACTTTTTTATTTTCATCTTCTTTTGTATTAGTTGTATCTTTTTATGATTAAAAACTATTGTTTTCAAGGTTGAAGTTTCTGAGCCATTAAAATGGTTTTTTAATACTGAGAAAGAAAGAAAAAGAAAGCGACAAACTTAAAAGAGTGTGAGACCCTTCTTGTTAGGAGAATGAGCTTAGTTAAGAGTAAGTTAGCTTGTAATCACGAAGGAACTAAAATACTTGAGAAAACTACTCTAGTCGTAAAAACTATCCTAATATGTAATAAGAAAGTCAAAACTGTCTCAGAGTGTAAATCTTTCATTAGTTTTTGAGTAAAAAGTCGTAACTTGCTCCCAGAAAAAGTAATTGATCTATTATATTTAGTTTGAACGTTTTCATTAGTTAAGCTTTTTAAATTTTAAAATGAGTGGTGGACCTAAGGTAAAACTAAACCCAATAGAATTTGCGGACGTGAAGATTTTTTGTTTAGATTTCATTTTTTCACTTTTGGTATATTTACCCTAGGTGAAAAAGAGAAACTCGAAAGATGACGAGAATGACAAGATCGACGTGGGTAATTTCCGAAAATAAAAACTCTGTCTGAAATTTTCAGACGACGATGTCGAGTAGACGGAGCCGATGTCGGAAGGAGAAAGCCGATAGTGAGTTTGCTAGTTATTTAGTTGAATTTTTGATATTGAAGTAATGGAGACCGTAACTAATTTTGTTGCTTATTTCTTGTGGAAACGACGAAGGTTGCAGAGGTGGAGGATGTCAAGGAAGGGCTGCCAGAGCGGCTGTTTTCGACTGACTGTTTTCCAAGTGAGAGGGTGAATATGTATCCCACCGTAGATCATCTCTTGGCGGTGGGAGACGCACTTAACGGCACAACGGAGATGATGAACCTGATGGGTTCTTGCTGTGGTGGCCTCTTTAAGATCCCTGCTCGGAGGCTGTTAATGGGGAGAGTTATTCATGGTATGATGACGAGACAAGTTGTGACGAAGAAGAAGTACGAGATGTGGCTGATTTTTTGGGGGGAGGGGAACCTTTACGGATGCCACTATGGAAGATATGGTTGCCACCCGAAAGACGACGAACGAGACAAGAGCGATGACGACAATTCTGAAAGACTCCTGGAGTGGCTATTTGCTACTGACCGGTTTCCAAGCAAGAGGGTGAATATGAATTCCGCTGTAGATTACCTCTTGTCGGTGAGAGACGCACTCAACGGCACGGCAGAGATGGCGGGGCTGATGGGTTCTTGTTTTGGAAGCCTGTTTGGATGTCTGATGGGTTCTTGCTTTGTGTTATTCAACATACATGACAAGTCTGAATTCATAATTGCATCAGTGTTCTGTTTAGAAAGCTTACAAGTGAACCAAAGTACATGTGGATAACTATATATGTACACATGTACACTAGAGGCAAATGTACACATGTACACTAAGAGGCAAAAGTACACATGTAAACTATAAGATAAATGTACACATTGACATCCTACAACACATTTTTGTAGAAAATTTACAAAGGAGTCTTGTTTAGATGGTTAAGAAACTGGTAACTACAGCCGGTCCAAGTATTCACTAATGCCATGAGTCCTGTGAATGTAACAATCATTTTGAAACGAGGCATCTCAAGCTTTGAACTTCCCATGCAATTAAAAGTTATAAGAAAAGAAGCTAAATGATCTTTTGTCGAAATTCCACAAAAACAGAAAATTGACAATGGAGTATCCACTTGTAAATGTTTATGGATCAAATAACAATGTGCACTAAAAAGGTAACACATTAAAATTTCGTGTACACATGTACAATGAGTTTGATGTACACATTGATCAGTAACACTTGGCAGGTTGCCTACATGAGCCGGTCTGTAGACTCGGATAAGGAGATTGGTTTGGCGATCTATAAGAAAAATTATGAATTATATCATTTTAACAATATTTGTAATCGGATGAATTCTCAATCAACAGAACATAAAGATATAATAATCTTCTTTTCTACATATTTTTGTAGAGTTTACTAGATGAAAATAAGAAAGGGAACAATATCAATCTTTGTTCATACATACATCAATAACTAAATAGAAATAACAAATAGAAAAATATCGACAATTTTAATAATTTAAATCATGTATATACAAAAGAAATATTACATGTAAAAATAACACAAATATATTGCTAAAATTTTACAGAATGTACAAAAAATGAAACTATAATTTTAAAAATCTCTTGTTATGTACATTATACCATGTACATAAATATTTCATTATCCACATGTACAATGATTCATATGTACACCAATTAACTTGTATAATAATATACGGATATCATATAATTTTACTATTCTTTTGTACATAAAAATGTAGGCCTTTCAACCTAGAGCAATACCAATTTATAAAAAATATGTACACTGATTTATATGCTCAAATTATGATGATGATTTTAATATATTTTAATTAGTTGCTAAAAAGAAAAAGACAAATTACATGTGTACATTTACGTGTGTACGTCTCATTTATTGATGTACTTATGGACGTTACGTTGTTCATGGATGTACACGATTAGACTCCCGTTGGTGTACACCGAGAAAGTCTAGGTCTTTCTTCCAATGTGTAGAAACTTCACGAGACGTACGAACAATATGATCGAAGGCATCAACTGTGGTGCAATGGTAGGTGTTGGGTGCTGTTTTAGGAACTTTTATACCCACCATGATTTCAGGTGCATCGGACCCACCAAGTTTGTCCTCTAAAAAAGGCTCCCAAAACTCTTTGTTATTCCCACGAAGCAGAACACAGTCTAAAGGTTGTGTATTTTCTGGGTCAGTCTCCTCTTCCTCGTCATTTAGCCACATATCAGGAATGTTGTCGGGATCCTCCCTGAACATTTCTTCTAGCATCTCATCTCCACAGAAAAAGTTTCTTCATGGATGGAGACACGGTGGATTTTGGAAGTTCAGGCAGTAGGAAACCCAGAAGATGGGAGGAGGTGTTCCGTTTTGGAGGTCTGGTGGGAATTTCTGATAGGAATTTGTCATCGTCAAAAAGAGAGGAACTGAAAATTTTAGAAGAGGCGGTTGAAGGAGGTGAAAAAAATGTAAGTTGGGCTTTATAGATTGGTTGGACATTGTAAAAGGTAGAGGATTCTCATCACCTTGACTCGTTTGCAGTTTGTCTCCAATGCTAATCCGAAGAAGATGAGAAAAAAGAAGTTTAAGTTTTTTTCCAAGAAAACTGAAAAAGAATAAAGTCAGTGAGGAAGATGAGGTTTGCTTTTTCAACATGGTAGAATTTGGGTCGTGCAAACAAAAGGTAAAAAAAAAAAATCTGATGGCTGGAAAGAAAGTAGATATACATCTTGTCAATGTGTGCAGAGTGGATGTGGACCGTTGATTAAAAACAGAGATGTGTGGTGTGTGTGAGTTCCCGCTAAAATAATAGTTGAGTTAATCAACTAAAATTTTTAGTTTGCTCATAGTTTGGTTAGAAGAAAAGGAAGTTGTTAGAATAAGTGTCTGTGTAGCGAAAACTGTCCTATCTTGATATTAAAAACTTAAAACTGCCTTCTGGTGTAATATTTTCATATAATATTTTCATATTACACTGTAAGGCAGTTTTAAGTTTTTAATAATATTATAGCACATTTATGACTATTGAGGCAGTTTTTGTTAACTAAAGTCAACAAACCAAAGTCACGGATCTAACTAAAATGGCCCTACAACTTTTGAAAATTAGTTACTTTTCTTTTTTTCCGGGACCACATATTTAAATCTAAAAACATATATATTATTTATATGATTATCAAAGCTTCTTCTTCACATCGTCGTAACTTCTTCGTCACATTCAGAAGTAGTGCTTACCGTCGCGCGTTCACCGCCATGGTCTGTTTGATATCTATTGGGTCAGATTTTTTCCGCCGCCGCAACTCTTCCTTCTCCATTGTATTTCTTATTTTTCTCCACAACTCTTTCTTCTCCGTTGCAATTATTCCTTCTTATCTATGGTATGTATTTTGCAACTCATCTCTGTCATTGCCGTGACCTAAGCTCTTGCCACCGCCGAAACGCCCTCTCTTCTCCTTTACTGCAAAATGAAACAGTGGTGGTTCGATCTTGGGATCACATTCGGTTCTCAAATTTAGCTTATCTTTAGTTTTTAATAGAAACTCTCGATATGCCATGTTGTATCTCAAATCATCTTCCTAGTCGTGATTCATCGTTACCGTGACCTACTTGCCTTTCCGACGCGTTCCGAAACTGGAACGATAAGCTTGAGAGCAACAATGGCTAATTTGAGCATTTTTGCATATTTGGTCCCTAAACTTATTTGTTATTTGTTTTGTAACTCAATACTTTTAAAATGTAAAAATTGGTCTTTAATTTCATCATAAACTTCAGAAATCACATTTTAACCCTTATAGTAGGAATACATCTTAAAAAATACAATAAAAATAACTAAAGACACACTTAAATGACTTAAATGAACAAAAACAAATATGAAGTATAAAAAAATACGTACACCGAATTGTATAACTATACAGATGTACAATAATATACATGTGGACACCAAAATGTATGTGTACATTCTTTTGATTCACTTTCGATGTACACATGTACACAATACATAATGTACACAGCCCAATTATGTCAAACACTGAATTGTTGATGAAGTGTAATGTATTATATCAAATATTAATATGTTATTCTACACATGTCAGCCTTATTATTGTTGTACACGTGTAATTAATCATATTTGGTTGACCTCCTCTCTTTTGACTATATAACATATGACTTACAGTCTGATATAATATGTATATTGATATATATGTATATATAAATATCTGATAAAATATAATAAGTATATTGTACACGTTAGTCCTCGTCAAACATATATACTATAAAATAAAATGGATATCTAACATATATATCAATCATATTTGTACATGTGAATGTCTAATAAAATATAACATGTATATTGTACATGTTAATCATATGCGTCTGTGAAATATTTTTCCTCAAACCTCTTCCATCGATTTGGCTTAATATGATTGCATGCTTCCATGTAGAAAGATTGTTGTTTTGTGTACAATTTGTTTTTGTACACGATGTGTCGTGTACATGTATACAAAGAGGATGAATGAAATATGTGGTGGCGTTTTACACATATATAGTGGATAAATCATTACATGAGAGGACTATGAATCAACAGCTGATACTCATATATCCATTAATTTTTTAATAAAACTTTGTGTACATGTGTACATTAGCTTCAAATTGTACATGTGTACATTTACAAATATTCTTTAAGCTACATGTGTACACTTACATATGTTCTTCAAACTCTTAAATTCAACCAAATTGCACCACACTTTTATACAATATCACAACTAAAACAAAATTACAATAAATTGGAAACATCAAATATATCTTGTCATATTCTAATACGTCTTCATTTCAATAGCCACTTATGTTACATCATTACGACTCTCTATATTTTTTGCATAAGTGATTGGGTATTCTAATTAGCTTACAATGTCAAATCAATTACTAACCATAATCGGACATAAAGGATATTGTGTTACATTTTCAATTTTTGCATCAATATTGTTGGAGATAAACTCATCACTAAGTTGGGTAATGATGACATGTAGGAATCCTATAATAATTAGTATTGATCTCTCATATAGTTTAGCGAACAAGATCGAACCTCGCTTGTGTTGTACACAAGTACACGCTTTTTTTGTGTACACCCTAACAATTTTTTTGTTTTTGATTATTGATATCTCACTATTTTAAAGAGTTTTTAAACTTATTTTAAATTCATTTTAGTCATATAGCTTGCATAGAGGTGTATGTATTGCATATGTATGTTTATTTGCATTTGATAGGGTTTAGAGTGAATTAAGAGGCTATTTCCTGCAATTTGCAAAGTTAAAATCTAAATAGAAAACTTTGAGAAGTTCAAGGACCCGTTGTGTAATTATGAAAGGTATGGTCTGTACAATTCAAAAGTATGGAGTCAATTTGAATGGGTATATTTGCAAATCAGAAACCTTTGGGGTTGAAATGAATATATTCAAAAATCGAGGGATCAAATGTGAAATAAAACAAAAAGTGGCCATTGTTGCTCATCGAGCTTTCGAGACGAAGGAGGTACGCGTCGGAGAAGCTCGAACTGGTCAACATTATCCTTACAGCTCCGAAAAGTTGATTTGATGGTGATGAATCACGGTGGATATGAAGAGATCGTGGCTTGATTTCATGGCGAAGAGAGAGGCTCAAAAGTCGCGGTTTCAGGTGATGATGGAGGAGCGCATCATGGGTTGCAAAGAACAATATAAAAAGAAGCTTTACGGTAGAGAATGAGCACTCGTGAATTGAGCTTTGATGTTAGTGTGAAATTATAGATAGAGATACATCCGAGTTGTTGCGTAATGGTGGAAGGGAACAAAAGACACCGTAATAGAGCAACTCGTGCTTTACAAATTTCTAAAAAAAAGAAATTCACCGACAAAGAAAAGAAATAATATGTTATGGGTGGGTCTTACAGATTTTTTTTTTCTTTTTCGGTGAAACGAAGATCTGTCTCTGAGTAGTGGACACCATAACAAATTATTTCAAAACAAGATCTACGAAAAAAGAGAAGATAAGAAATTAGTAGGTCCTACAGATTAAGATCTAGTTATACTTTAGTTAGTAATGAATGAAATTGGTTAAAAAAGTGTCATAGGATCAAAAACTGTCTTTTGGTGTAATAAAAACTCAGAAACTATCTTTGAGTGTAAATGACTCTATTATCTTTGGATTGGGTTAGACTATTTTATATTTGGACTGTGTATTTGACCTTTTTAGATGATTAGACCACCCCACTGAAAGTATCTAGCCAATTGGGTTTATAATATGTGTTGATATTTTAAGAAACTTTGAGTTGAGTTTACTGTAGAATTAATAATTCCACAATTAGTATCATATATATATTAGTAATTCCAATGGGTAGATACTCCAATTGGATATGCTCTTAGGCTACTAAATAATATTCAATATACACTATAAAAAATGAACGTTATTTATATTATTTAACTAGAACTAAATAGAACTAACTCTAATTCTAATTATTTAATTACAATTACTGTCATTCATTATTCATCTTTATTTATATCTAACCTATTAAATATTAAAGATTCATTTTTTTCTAAAATAATGGGTACAAGTTTTAAATAAAAACCAGTAGATAAAGTGTTTTTCATTATACTTACTAGGAACATAGCCTCCGCACAAACGCAGAATCATGGACATAGTTATTGCTCTATCTAAGTATGTGGAAGTGATGCTGTGTTTTGATGTGATCTTTGATTTTTAAAGATTTGTATTGTAATAGAATTGATGTGGAATGATAAAGTGTGGTATTTTTTTGTTTGGTCTTGATTTATCTAATCACGGAGAGTTTTGTTTTAAATTTATGTTTTAGTAGCTACCACTATCACAATGTGCAATTAAAAAAAAAAACAAATTGCATGTTTTTCAGCCAAATAAAATTTCTTTGTTAACAAGTGCAGAGTTTATCATATTTTTCTTCTATATTTGTTGTACATTTATTTCTCATATCTATTATATTTAAATATAACTTATCTAGTTTCATAGAATAATTAGGCTAGTTTAAGATATTAATTTTGGATAAAATAATTGTATCTTATTTTCAAAAAGATATTCTATAAATATCTAGATAAAAAAAATCTTTTTTTTATAAATGCACCTTTTGTGGAATGTAACTTTCTTTAGTTAAATAAATTCACATTATTTTTAGAAATTTTAAGCATGTATAACTTAACTTTAATAAATTTCTATGTCATTTTATTGATACATCTTAACTTTAATACATTGTCTTAAAATATATATATAGCTTGAAACTTAGAATATTATTTTTTACCTAATTATTTATTTTTGGAAATATTTATATCTTGAATTATGATATACAATTGCATTTCTATTTTTAATGCATTTACCCTTTATTTGTGTTATATTGTGCAGTTCATGATTCTATTGTGTTTTATTATTTTTATATACATATAACTTGTTGTACATTTATATAATACATTAGTGTGATTATTTAAAGCTAAAGTATAAAATATGATTTTTTTTGGAATTCGCTAATATTGAAAAATAATTGGTAATTAATTTTGCACCTTCTAACATCTCGGGTTGATAAATATGATATCATTTTTCAAATTTATTTCTAAGGATAACAATTTTGATAAATAGCTTAAGTTTGTGATAAGAAAAAATACTAAACCCTCATAAGTCATTTATATATTAAAACTATTTATAGAAGTTTATAAATTCAAATCCACCCCTAACTACTAAATCGTAAACAATAATCACTAAAACCAAAACCAAATGTTAGAGTATTTTTTATTTAATGTATGTTTAAAAAGTGGTATTTAACTTATAATATTTTAACTAATTTCTCCTTTCTTAACCACTATTATATTAGTCATAACTTTGTTTTGTTGTATGTGGTAAATAAAGTTTATGTTAAATATGTTTATAAGGTTAAGTTACATATATGTAAGTTAAGGTATGTAGATAATTTTTTTAAATTGGTTTATACTGAAAATTAATTGGAAATTACATAAATATAAATTATTATATAAATAACACTTTAAAAATTATTATTCTTAACTACTACCATATTATTCATACTTTTGTTTTGCTGTATATGGCAAAATAGAGTTTATGTTAAATTAATAATATTTTTCTACTTTATTGAAATATTATTATTACATAACTGAGGTCTATTATATATTAAATATCTTTATATTTAATGTAAATGTATGGTTTAGTGATAAAAATACATTTATATATGTTTAGTTTTACTATTGTAACTAAATACATTAAAATACAAACTTCTTATATAAACAAATACTTTAAATATTGTCACAATATTATTTAAAAATACATTTATATATGTTTAGTTTTACTATTGTAACTAAATACATTAAAATCCAAACTTCTTATATAAACAAATACTTTAAATATTGTCACAATATTATTCTGCTTGTGGTTCTCAATCTTGAGAAACCTCTACCCGGCCGTGTATCAATCAGAAGAACATACCTGACCATCCAGGTCACTTACCCTTGGCTACCGCCGTTGTACTCTATGCCAGATGTGGGAACATGTTGGTAAAGAGTGTGGAAAAAGAAATACTGATGAGGTCCGTCATGCAAAAATGAAAAAACATAAAGAGTAATTAATAAAGATGACAAACCTGTTACACCTCCTGTCCAACAATATAGAGATAGCACTATGGTGAATGAGAACGTAAATGCTACTGATTCTGAGAACGTCAATGCACCTGATGCTCTACCTTCTGTAACAGAGGCGAGAGTTCAGTCATATAGTGAGGATAGTGAGCACTTGAAGGATAATGAGGAATGTTGTTTGGTGGGAAAATGAAGCAAATCCTCTCCCCCTCGTGCTGCTGTTGAGGCGACAAGTTCAACATCGCGCTTTCAAATTCTGAATGATGATGAAGAGGGAGAGGTTGTGGCTGACAATAGTAGTTCAGAGGATGATGATGGGGATGCACCTGCTGCTCTCCATCATGACATAATAGTGTAGGCTAAAGATACTGAGAAAGTAAAGATTAATAAAGGGAACATAGCAAGTACGAATGCTCCCAAAGATCAAAATAAAAATGCCAAACCAACAAAAACAAAAAGCGCCTCCTCTCGGAGGCACTAAATGATGATGATATCTCTATTTGCATGGAATACATGGGGCTTCAACAAAAATCGCAAACACTCATCTTTTAGTATTTGGATTCAGGTTGTAAACCCATCATTTGGTTGCTTAGTTGAAACTAGAGTTCAAGAAAGCAATTGTGATGGGATTCTAACCAAAAGTTATACCGGGGTGGAAGTATCTTCAAAACTATGACCATCATCGACTTGGAAAAATCTTGTTCGTCTGGTGAGATAATGTCAATGTTACTGTTCTTTACAAAAGCGCCCAAACAATTACGGTTTGGGTGACCTCTGCTACTGATGAACAATTTCTTTGCTCTTGTATTTATGCTTCAAATTACCAATCTGAACAGCAGCGTCTCTAGGAAGATCTAAACCACATTAACTCTCACCATGCTTCTCACGGGGTTCCTTGGATAATTCTGGATGACTTTAATGAAACCATATCATTTTCAGAACACTCATTGGGCACAAATCCTTGACATCAAAGCGGAATGCGTGAATTTCAATATGTTATCTCCTCTTGTAGTCTTGTTGATGTGTCTATAGTCGGATCGACTTTTACATGGATCAACAATCAACCAGCGAAACCCATTGCCAACAAATAAGATCGTCTTCTTATCAACAATAGGATTAAACACTAAGAAATCATAACTTCGACTGTTTCAAAGAAATAGACGAAGATCAGGAGTCGCTGTAGAACGATGAAGAGAAACGAACCTAAAGTTTCATTTCTTTGCGTGTTGTGTCAACACGATTACGTAGGGCCGGGATTTCAGGTATTCAGATCGGTGTCGGGTAGGAACAGTTTGGTTCTGGGTAAATCGTTTATTTAGAAAATATGTCCAATGAGTATTTGATCGATTTATGGTTCGGTTTCCGACCGGTTCCAGGTCGGTTTGAATATACAAATATTTACCCATAATTATAATTTTTATTTATTTTTTAATTTTAATTTTATTATTTTAAAATAAAACTAAACATAAATCGAATATATATTCATAGACCGAATGTATTTACAAAGAAATTAAAATGGTCCAGTGGTAAAAGTATTTGTACACTTACTCTTCCAACCCGGGTTTGAAGCTCATGAGGTGCAAATTATACTTTTTAAAGTTTAATCGGGTACCCGGAATACGTGTCGACACCTCAAAGCTCGAATTAGTGACATGAAATCCTATGTGGACACCCTGGGAATGAAGCAAACTAATTTTATATAGATAGATCTCGGGGAGAAAACATCATAAATATATTAATAAACATTATTCATAAGTTTATCAATACAATAAACAGAAACCTAAGAAATAATTATTTTAAATGGTATAATCTTTTTGAATAAATATAAGTAGAAAACATTAAATTATATTTGAATACATTTTCACAAAAAAATCAATTATATTATATTTTTAAATTACAAAAAATAAGTTAAATATTAATACAGTAGCGCGAGTGAAAAAAAATAGTTATTTTTATAAATGATTAGACCGTCATTGTACAAAATCTTATTACCATGTTGTATGTGTAATTCGAAACGCTCTTACAGCATTTCCAAAAGATATTCTATAACTTCAGATATAAAGTTTTTTTGCTTTCCAAAAAGGATATTCGAAATTTTAAATTTAAAGTTTTGAGTAGTGAAACTTCAAATATGAAGTGCCACTACTTAAAAATTCAAATTTGAAGTTTTATATTTTACTTGCATTTCAGTCTTTACAATTACATAGTACACTAGTGGTATGCCCACGTGTACAATTATCTTTTTATCATTTTTTATTTGATATATAGGTGAATTATAAATTAATTGTAAAAATGTTTTTGTTTTCATTATATTAACATTAAATTAAAATAGTTAAATTATGTTTTAGTTATAATTGAGATCATGAAGTATTTTTTGATTGACGCTGATGATAATAGCTATATGAATTTAGTAATGACGATGAATTGTAAAGTACAATGTGCATAGTATATTATAGTCTTGGCATTTAAAATATAAATTTAGATATTTATTTGTTTTCTTTGTTTCAAAATAATATTTTTTTATATTGTTCTTATTTGATTATAGTTGAGAACGGAATGATGAGAAAGTAAATTATTTTGTAAGGAGAATTTTTTTTTTTTTTTTTTTTTGCAAATTTGTACAAAGGAGTAGATAGTACTGAAATGAAACTGGAAATTAAAACATAATAAATCTCTTATTAGTAGTAATTAAGCTTAAATCATAAATTATTTTCCCTACATATGAGACAACTTTTGTTTGTACGAAGCATGGAAAATGGAATTTATGGTTGCAAGTTAGATAGCAGATATTGTTTCCATAGTTGTAATTTCTAAAACATATAATGCATGTATCATTTTTCTCTTCAATAGTTGGAGGTGTATTAGTTCCCTCTAAATCATGATGATAAGATCAACGTTAAGTTTTGCAGTCGCGTTTTGGTTGTAGTCCTTAATAGTAAGAGTAAACTGAAGATCATTAGTTATGTTATTGTTGTTGTCTCTTAGTACATTCATCACATATTGGTTGTCTCTTGAATAAGCAAAATTGAGTCGAGTGGTGAATGTTATGGTATGTTTATATGAATTTCATGTTTTCAGTTGATGAATCATTGAAATTATCTTGATAGTCAATAATAGATGATAGCTGAAAGTCAATGATGGATTGTTGTGTGGTGGGTTTGTGATGTAGACTTGGAGTGTTTGTCGTGTATTTGTTCTTGTTGATCTTGTTTGGTGTGAGAGCTGATGAGAGAGAAATGATTCGTTATTCATTTTTGAGTTATTTGAGGGAATTTACCAAGATAATATCATAAGGTGCTATAGCTATGTATTATATAGTGTAAGATTAAGTATTTGATTTTTTTTTACTTTTTCTGACGTTTGGTTTTGAAAACTATTTATTAAGGAGATTCTTTTTTAATTAATGGTTTGTGATGAATTTACTGTTTTTGTTTACGTTGAATTGTTACTTCTTATATTTATATGAAGACTTCTATAACTTACATATTGTGTTTTTGTAAGTGAGCATCATAGTATATGTTATTTATATTTTAATTTTATTAATAATCTAATTTTAATTTTAATTTGGTTGATTATTCTTATGGTTAACAGTCCAACAACTATACTCTTTATTTTAATATTTCAATAGGGTGTATTGTCTTCAACAGAAAAAAACCTTTTTTTAATGACTACTACGTGTCATCATATGGAATAGGATATACTGACGTGGCACAAGGAAAAGAGAGTTTCTTTATTTTTATTATTATAGATTTTTGATTCTTAATTTTTTTTTATTGTTTATCATTTTAATCCTCAAAATTTTAATTTCTCACAAATATTTCCAATTTTCATTTATAAATTTAAAAGGTACACATAAAATTAAATCAAAAATTTAAAATAAGATTTAAAATATTTTAAAACTATATTTAAACAACAAACAATATTACAAAAGAAACTTAACAAATACACTAATTAATCATATATGAAAGTATTATGAAAATAGTTTTATAGAATAATATGGTATTTTAATTATATTTTAATATTTAATTATGTATGTCTATGTAAAATTTATATTTTAATGTAATATTTATTAATTAATATGTATATAATATTTTATATGTGTACTATTTATTTTGTAAGTTATATAGATTAAAACTAATTATGATAAATATAAGGACCACAGTATAAAATATATATATATTTCGAAGTTATTTTCTTAAAAAAAGTTCTGGAGAAAAATACATATAAACTTCAAATATGAAGTTTTGCAAAGATGTTTTTTTTGGAAGTGGTCTTAGCTAATCACTTAAGATTTTCTGTGGGCCGCTAAGGTTTAGTCAGTAATAATTGGGCCTCCATGGAAATGGCCATCCTCTTAATTTTTCTGGCCGTTTTTTTTCCTTTTGACTATTTTCTATTTCATTCCAAACATTAGACATTATGGCGCCAAGCTTCAAGTTTAGTGTAAACTAAACTTAGCATAGGTTCATTTTCCTCAATCTAAACATATCTTTTTTTTGTTCAACCCTCAATCTAAACATAATCTAATGTGTGAAGCAGTAACAAATGAACAACACACATGGATTCAACTACAAATATACAGCACAAGAAAGGTGGTCGGTCACCATTTCTCAATCTTTTATGTTTCTCAGCCGCGCAGTCGGGTCTGACTGAAGCAGAAGTAGACAAGACAGATCTATACAAACATTATACACACAAATAAAAAGCCTTTTTCTGTTTTTTTTTGTCTTTTGTTTAGAAATGTGCACATCTACACACTTCCTTATATATATGCGATTCTCACTCAGTTCTTACTTCTTATACTCAAATAGGCGTCTTTTACGTCCGGGGATTATATATATAAATTAACATCACATGCTTCTATATAAATAATAATAGTAATGATATAGATTAAAAATTGCAAAAGATGATCCAGAGTCCTGCGCCTGCGTACCCTTTTTTCTCTGGAAGCGATCAATTCAAAAGGATCGACGGATTTGTCTTGTGATTCTGCTGCCTGTTAGAGGAAGAGAGGTCTGGCTCGAGAGTTGTAGGTCAGAGAATGGAATTGAGCCACCGTTCTGGGAGAATATCAAACCTGCTGAGATGTTAGATGTGCTTCTTGTAGCCCCAGATATGAGCCCAGTCGAGGAAGGAGGGGCGACTGCGAGAGCACCCAAGAGAGAGCTCACCGGTGCATCAGCAAGTGAGGACGCAGAAGCATTGTATCCCACTGGATGATCAAATTTACATGTTGATCCAAACTTACAGAAACCGTTTTGTATGTAGAAAGTGCAGGGTTGCACACCCTGTTAGAGAAGAAACACAAGTGTTACTATATATGATCACATTTTACGCTATGCAACAAATACACAGAAAGAGCATATTACCGGGCGTAAAGGAAGACCAATGGGGCTGAGGGAACAATTATCTCTTGGTGGAACCCGATCTCGAGGATGATGAAACTTGCAAGATGTGCCAAATTTACAATCTCCTGTTTTCAGATAGTACTGGCACTCCAATTCACCGGGTCTCTCAGGAAAGCTATGTGTAGGAGAGGGCAGAGATGGATAAACCCCGGGAAGGGAAGGAGTGGTGGAAGAGAGCTGTGGAACTCCGTATAAAGAAGTTGCCCCAGGAGAAAGAGCAGGGCTCACAGGTGCCTGGATGGGAATCAAAATTAAGAGAGAGAGAGGAAGAAAAATAATGTAGGGAGGAAGGGTGGTTACAGACCGAGTAAGGACTCCAGCCTTGAATAGGAAGGACCCCTGGTGGGGTTAATAGCATAGGACCATAGGCGCCTTGCATATAAGAACCGGGAAGAAGAGTTCTGGTAACTCTCAAGCTAGAGGATGGAGCTCCTCCAGGCATAAGTGAGTGCTGCTGCTGCTGCTGCTGCACCGATGGATAAAACTGAGGTGCAGATGCTGGTGGCAATGGTGTTGCAGCAGCAGGCTGAGGATGATGAAATTTACAGGTGATACCAAATTTGCACTGCCCCGTTTTCAAATAATAGGAGCATTCTTTCTCACCACCCTAGAAAGAGACCGACCGTTGATTGGAAGATATACATACATACATACATGTATTAAAAGAGTGAAGGTGGAAAGAAAAGCATACCTGTCGTACAGGGTATCCATAGACATTGAGAGGAACGTGGCTCATGGATCCACCAGCATTCCTTGGATGGTTGAATTTGCATGACGCCCCAAATTTACAGGTTCCGGTTTTCAAATAAAACTACCAAGAAAAACGAAACTTTACAAATTCGACAATCACATTAAAGAAAAAACTTGGAACATTGAGAATGACCGGGAGGGGGGTTACCTGACATGGGGGTTCACCAATGCGTTCTGGATACTGCCCTGTAGCTCTAACAGTTGCTTCAACCTACAAATAGATAGAGATTGTAAACTGTTGTTATTACATAACCTAAAACTACATTGTCGGTCTAAGAAGTTGTTGGAAGATGAATAGCCCACGGAAGCTTATTATCAGTCCCATTAAAGAAAAAAAGGAGATAAAATTTCTCTAGAAGGGTTGGAAGAGTTAACCGTGGCACGATCGGGAGGATGATTGTAACGGCATCGAGTACCGTAACCACAGACACCAGTACGCATGTAGTAGGGACAGTCAGGGGCAGCTGCTCTCTCTGGGTACGTCTCACTACCCAACCCTAATCGCCACATCGATTCTGCACATCGAATGAATGATAAATTAAGACTAAAGAGAAAACACATGTGAATCAAAAGAAGGAAGAGAAGAGACCTTCAAGTCCTGTGTCAGCATCTCCATGTGCAGATTGCGAGCCATACATTTCCATCGAAGCACCCTTTCCTTTTTCTTTTTTTTTTAGGGATTTGGTGTACAGTAAAGTGTTAAGTAAAACTCCTCTCTCACCTAACCTTCTTCTACACACACCGCGAGAGAAAAGAGAGTAATGAAGAAATGTCAAAAGTTCGTCATCATCATCGGGGGATCGACGGAGATTTCATTTACCGGAGAAAGAAAGCTGAGATGCTTCGATACTGATTCCTTCTTCTCTTCTCTCTCTCTCTCCCCTCTTTCTCCCGTACTGTTTGTTTTTTCTGCTTTCAATTTTTTCTCTCTTTCTAATATATTACTATTGATTTTCACATTATATTTATTTATTTATTTTTGGCCTAGCTCCAAGTAAAAGCATCCCAGAAAGTTAAAGTCAAGATATTTCCAAGAGACATATAAATATATTCAAACAAATTCATACTCCCTCCGTTTCATATTATTTGTCGTTCTAGGTTTATTCACTCATATTAAGAAAACATATGATTTTGTATATTTCCAAAATAAAAACACAATTACATATACACCTAACCATATTTCAACCAATAAAAAAATAAAAACACAATTACCTATGAATTTTATTAATGAATTTTGCATTGAAACTCTAAAACGACACTTATTTTGAAACGAAAATTTTTCCCTCCAACGACAAGTAATCTGAAACGGAGGGATTAACTTTTTTTTCTATTCATTGTCTAAAGACGGTAAGCCCCTTGGGCAGCGACTATGGCGCGAGAGTGAAAAACGGACAGCAGTAATCTTACGAACAATCTCTTCAACCCATTAAGATCATATCTAAGCCCATTTATGGCCCAAGTAGACACCCGGAGGAGGAAAAAGATTGGAGATGGAACCAGCAACACAGTCTCTCTGTCACTCACACAGACATGGCCGTCGCGGCTCAAAGCACTTCCTTTCTGAAGCTCTTCCTCACGAAACCATCTTTTCCCATTACAACAACAACAAAAACAACAAACTTGTCCGTACCGCCTAGGAATCGGAGACCGCTCTTCGTCTTCCCTCCTCCCCAAGCTCAGTTTTCTTCTCCCAAGAAAAACCCTAAAGACGAACAGCAGAGACTCTCCTTCACCATTAGTTATCTTGTCGACTCCTGTGGATTATCTCCCGATTACGCCATCATCGCCGCAAGGAAGCTCTTGCTAGATTCTCCCGAACGCCCCAACACTGTTCTCAACCTTCTCCGTGACCATGGTTTCTCCACCTCGCAGATCTCCAGCCTCGTCAAGAAACGCCCCGTTTTGTTGCTAGCCAATGCAGAATCCGTGCTCCTCCCAAAACTCCGCTTCTTCCTCTCCATCGGCGTCTCCAAATCCTTACTCGCTCGAACACTTGCCTCTGATCCCACCATTTTGACCAGAAGCCTCGTCAACCAGCTCATCCCTTCCTACAATTTCCTCAAGAGCGTTCTCGACGCTGACGACAAGATCGTTGCCGCCCTTCGCCGGACGACCTGGATTTTCCTCGAGGACCACACCAAGAACCTCGTCCCCAACATCAACCACATGTCGGAGACTGGCGTCCCTGAGAAATGCATACAGCTTCTCCTCACGCATTTTCCCGAAGCCGTGATGCAGAAGAACCACGAGTTCAGGGAAATCACCAAGCAAGCTAAAGAGATGGGATTCAATCCCCAAAAAACAACCTTTGTGCTGGCGATTCACGCTCTCTCTGGGAAAGGCAACAGATCGATATGGGACAAGTGTTTCGAGGTGTACCAGAGATGGGGTTGGTCGGAAGACGACATCATGTGCGCTTTCAAGAAGCACCCGCATTGTATGATGCTGTCGGAGAGGAAGATAAACAGGACGATGGAGTTTCTCGTCAAGGAGATGAATCTGGCGCCTAGATCGATCGCAGGGTGCCCCGTGGTGCTCTTCTTCAGCCTCGATAAGAGGATTATCCCACGATGCTCGGTGGTTAAGGTGTTGGCATCCAAGGGGATGGTGAAGGAAGACTGGAGCTTGACGTCGTTGTTGGTTCCAGTGGAGAAAGTGTTCTTGGAGAAGCTGGTGATCAAGTACGAGGAGGAGTTACCTGAGTTGATGGATGTGTATAAAGGATACGCTACCAAACTCTGAGCTTCCCCCATCTTTTTCGTTTTCTATGATGTCGTAAGCTGAGGCATGTGTAATCTAATTTTGGTGATAAAAGGGGAAAGTTTGAAGTTTTTTTTTTGGTTCCCCAGATTATATATCTATTGAGGAGGTTGGGAGTAATCCAATGATACAGAAAGCAAGAAACAAAGTTGATGACCGTTTCTTCTGTTGTGATGAGAAATGAAGTTACACACAAGAACGCATTGGTTGATTCGAGAGCATTTTCTTTTGCTTCATTACATATAGAGAATCTAACTTTAATAAAAAAAGTTCAGTTTTTTAATTTCTTCCGAGTCTCCTTTCTGATAATAATAATAAGATATGATGGTTGGTTCCTCTCTGATAAGCAGCTGAAATGAATCCGATTTGTAGATCATCCCTCCACCGTCTTCAATCACCTCTCCGGCAAACTTCTCCTAGTTTCAATTTCTCCAAAAGGTGGCATTTTGGCCACTCTCACCCCCCTGAATCTGATCAAAGGCCCAGCGGTGCCGAAGAAGGGGAGAGGATTTTCCGGCTTGGACTCACCTCTGATATCGGTTTGTCTGTCGGCAAAGCTCTCACCGGTTATCTCTGCGGCAGCACGGCCATTATCGCCGACGCTGCTCATTCCGTTTCCGATGTGGTATGCTTTTCCTTCCTTGATCGATCGATTCATTTTATTTTCTTACACAAAAATCAATACTTCCTTGTCTCAGGTCCTAAGCGGTGTTGCTCTATTATCTTACAGAGCTGCCAATGTTCCCAAAGACAAAGAACATCCATATGGTTGCTTGCTTCACCTATCAATTACTTACCTTCCTTTACTACTGTTTTTACGGTTTTCATGTGTTGCGTTTCCTTTCCTCAGGTCATGGTAAATTTGAAACTCTTGGAGCCCTTGGAATCTCTACCATGCTTTTGGCTACTGGCTGTGGCATTGCCTGGCATGCCGCAGATCTCTTACTTGTATGACCCAATTTAGAGCTTTGGTATACTTAAGTGTCCGCGTCAATATGAGTTGATTTCTCTTTCTCTCATTTGCAGAGTGCACTGTCCGTAGCCCCTGAGGTGAATCATACTCATGGTGGACATCATCACGGAATTGATATGAGTCACCCCACTCTCGCTTTGACTGTTACTATTGCTTCCATTTCCATCAAAGAAGGGTACTTTATTATCACTTTCCATTTCTCACCATGTTTCTCATAGCTTCATGGACTTTATTTGGTTCAGAGTATGACAACTGTAACTTGTTTTGATTCACTATTGTTAACACCCTTCTTCTCCCTCCGCCTTGATGATTTAGTATGCCCTGAAAGGAAGATATTTTCATTTCTCTTTTCCATCAATATCTATTAATTCACTTATGTTGATCATTCTTCCTGCTTTTCAGGCTTTACTGGATCACAAAACGTGCAGGAGAAAAACAAGGGAGTGGCTTGATGATGGCAAATGCATGGCATCACCGATCAGATGCTATTTCTTCTCTAGTTGCACTTGTTGGAGTTGGTAAACATTTTATACCCTTTTTCCAGACCTAGTTAAAAGGAGACAGTGTCTAGCATAGCCTTTAAAGATAACCATTAAGGAAAAGAGACGTGAAGTTGTGAAAAAAATCATGAAAGTTTTTTACTTATGTGCAGGAGGTTCTATTCTAGGAGTTAATTTCTTAGATCCCCTAGCTGGTCTTGTTGTCTCGGCAATGATTTTCAAAGCTGGACTGGAAACGGGACACCAAAGGTATTCACACCTTGCCCCCCGTCTTTGTTAATATCAATTCTCCTTATACAAAGGTTGTATTAGCTTGAACATGGAATAATGGTTCTGTCTTTTGGTCCTAACACCATCTCCATCGGTGGATTTCTTTTTTCATTTCTTTGTTTAGTGTCTTGGAACTAGTAGATGCTGCTATTCCAGCTCAACAATTAGAGCCAATAAGACAGACCATATTACAGGTTGAAGGAGTCAAGGTATGGATCCCTTGTACATTTCACGATGATAGGCATTCGAATATATTTAAAACATGGATATATGGTATTGTTTTTTTTTAGATACAGTGTATCTGTTAATCAGAAAGCATGCCTATATGTTTTCTGTTATTGACTTTCTTGAAATTCTCAAACCATAGGGTTGTCATCGGCTAAGGGGAAGGAGAGCTGGTTCATCGTTGTATCTTGATGTACACATTGTGGTGAGTGCTGCTTCCTTCTCTATCGGTGTAGGAAGGAAGAATTATCCCCACTAAAACAACCGTTTCCTTACAGGTAGATCCATTTTCCAGTGTGAGTGTTGCGCATGAGGTAGGAGAATATGTACGAAGGCAGATCAATAAAAACCATCCTCAAGTGTCTGAAGTTTTCATTCATATAGGTATTGCTGCATGTTGAAGAATATGTGTAATCTACTACTGCTTTTTGGTCTCTTAGCTATCATCTCAACTTGTCTTTGCAGATCCAGCTTTCTTACAGTTTTCTAGTAGCATGATGGATCACGATAGTATAAAAAAGGAAACTAATCAAGAAACTAACATATGCAAAGAGATCAAACATGTCGAAGCCACTGTCTCAGAAATTTTTTCATCACAGTTCTCTGAGGTACTCTGTTTTTTTTCTCCTCTATAAACCAGACCAAACCTAACGTCGAGTTACTTACGTTAATCTGTTTTAATGGAAATTTGCACATATCTGCAGAAAATGATGATTGAACGAGTTACACCCCACTTGTTGCATAGCAAGATCTTGCTCCAAATCGAAGTTGCGATGCCATCAACCATGAAAATACAGTAAATCTCTTCCGTATCTGCGCTTGTAGGTCATTTGGTATACTCTTGCAAACCATCTGACAAGTATTTATTTGGGTGCTCTGCAGGGACGCCATGAGAGCCGCTGAAGATGCAGAGAAGGAGATTCTGAAGGCAGTCTCAAATGTGGCTCGTGTCAGCATTCAGCTTAGTCTCAAGAACTCCCTGCCTCAGTAATTAGCTCTTGTGTCTGGATTTAAATAAATACAATGAGCCAATTCTGTGTGTTTATAACAGTGCATGTCGGCATTTTGTTTATATTACTGGCGTCCTACACTGCTCGTTGAAGTTGTTTCTTTCTGATGAGCATGTTTAATCTCTCAAAAGTTTACACCTTGATGAGTCAGGAAAGTTTTGGGAGTGTACAGCTCTCTCTCTCTCTCTCTCTATAGCTTTCTTTCAGCCCTGACATTGGTTACAATGGTCAATAAGAAACAAAAGGCAAAACATTTTCTGTAATTATATCGGTCTCTAACTGCTAGATTCCTCCTGATTTAAGGCTTGTTGTTCTTTACGGATGCGCTTTGTGTACTTCCTTCTCGACTCCTCCGTAGCATTTCTCTTCTTTTCCGGGTTACCAAGGTACCCGAAAGCAAAAGCTTCCAGTGCTTTTGCAGTCAAAGGTCGGGTCCTTGTACTCTGCCTCCGCCCAGGACCGCTTACCTGCAGCTCTTGAGGCATTTCCTCATCTATTTGAATAGATGTCTGCTTTAGGGAACAAGAGCGCTCACTGTTATGCGTCCCGTCTGTGATGACAGCTTCCCCTTCTAGTGAGATTTGCGAAACGTTCAAGTCGAAATCTTCTCTGATTTCAGGTCTTCCTAGGCGGCCTTCATTTCTTCCACATGAGCCAGAGGAACCAGTTGAGGACAGTTTCAGAGTATCGATATGCTCCTCTCTCATTAACACTACATTTTGATCAGCTTCTGATGGGTTTGGTCTCATCTCTGTCCCCTTCTTCTTCCCGTACTGAGCACAATGTACCAAGCTACTCCTGTTGGGTAACAACTTTGGATTTCTTGGTCTCCCTCGTTTCCGGTTCTTCTGCACTCTCTCATTGAGCGAAATAGTGCTTGAGTTGTCCATGTTTACAGGGCTGCTCTTACCAGAACTAATACTGACTGTTGTTGTCTCCGCCTTGTTTTTAGATTCTTCTGACAGCTGGTAATCCTCAGATTCACTCAAGTAACTTGAATTGCCTGTCTCAATAGGCAAAGATCTTAGCTCTTTCAGTCTACATCTTTCTTCCACACCACTGGTATCCACAATTGTAAACATCGTCACCTCCTGATTTTTACTTGTTTTGATGCGTGGTTCTAGGTACCTTTTCTTCTTCTTCTTGCTGTTGTTTTGTGAAGAATCATCATCAAACTCCTCTATGTCCATCGCCGGCTCATTCTTGATTTCCTCCTCTTTTTTCGTCCCTCGATCCTCATCAGTATTGAGGTCAAGAAGCGTGGGATCTAAAGCAACCTTGTTCAAGACATCAGTGAGAGAATCGAAGTAGTGATTCCCCTTTGACATGTTCCTCCTGGAAAACTTATTGGCTTCAGGTATGAGAAAAACAAGAGAGTTCTTTGGAGCATCTTTCGGCTGCTCAGAGTGCCAACCTCTTGCCAACAAACGTGGCCAAACAGCTTCCCAGAAGAGGTCACTGGACCGGGTCTTGCTCATCCTGTACTCACCCGTTAAGAATTTGACAATATCTGCAACGGGTAGATCATTGCGTATTCGGACTTTGGAGGCTCCAGCATTCAACTTGGTTGCCTCTAACGTCAAATCTTTCTTGCCTTTACCTATACCAATCGCTTCGGTGAGCATATCAAGACCAATCATATTCTTTAAACTGAACACATACTCCTCCAGTTCAATCCTATCTTCTCTAAATGCTTTATATACCTTAACAAACAAAAAAAAAACAAGAGAGAGATATAAACATTCTGTTCATTTCAGTTTTTTTCAGATTACTCTCCTCAAGTACTGAGTAAACGTACCTGAAGCAACATACTCTTGCATTCCTCAGATACATGCGTGGAGATCCGAGAGAGCAATTCTTGTTGCCTCCAACCTGTTAATAACTTGTGGCCTTGAACAGACCGCTTGCTTCTCCCAGACTTGCGTCCATCTACCCATCTCCTGTATTCATTAGACCTGTAAAAGCTGCCGTAATAGTATGAGAGCATGTCTCCCATCTTTTTGCTCCCAACAAATCTCTGCAGCAAGACAAGGTTTTTCCCGAGAAAGTAGAGGCCAAGAAGAAACCTCTCTTGCTCAGCTTCTTCCCAAGATTCACCTAACGTCCCAGGGAACGGATAGAGGCTCTTACCGAGCCAATCGAACTTCAACTTTGCATTTTTTTGGCATGGCAACGCAAGGACAAGACTCCTCGGTTTCATTCCAGAAGCTGGTTCCAAGGAAACACGGCATGAAGGTCTCCCTTCTTCTTCAACCTCGGCTTCACGGAAACCTCTGAATTTTTCACTTCTGGTCCACATAAGCGGGATAGGCAAACCAAATGTACCCAGGTGGGGATCTGATCCAAAGCATGTAATGAGCTTTAAACGATCATGCTCTGGGACTAGAAGAGGGATAACTGCCTGGTACTGATCTCCAACACGCGGAAGCAGCTGCGGCTCTCCATTAATTCCATGTAGATACGGGGACTCCAGTTGCTTGGAGGAACCTTCCATGGCATCATCATCTGAATGAAGTGGCTCCATCTAACCAAAATCACCAAATCCACATCATAAACAAACAGAAAAAAAAAACGCAAACTTGTCAACTCTTTCCAAATACATGATCCATTTCGCTAAGAACGTACAATAAACCAAACTAGGAAACGAAAGAAACCATTTTTAACGCAAACTACATTAGACCCTCGTGAAACAGACATAGCAATGAAGGAAGATAACAAAAAAAAAAAAAAGAACTTTAGTTGCTAACCTCCATTGAAGAAGTCCAACATTAAAAAGAAGAAAAGGAGGCAACGTCGAGTAATAAAAAGGTTTGTGAATCTAAAGCTACATGTCAACTTGGCGTGTAAACCCAAAGAGCTAACGATACAAACAACAAACGGCGAAACAGACAGAGCAATGAAGAAAAAAAAAAAGGGAGCTGTATAATATATATTTATATATATTTAGAAAAGACAAGTCGCGTGAAAAGACGAAGACGAAGAAGAGGACATGGTCGGAAGGGAGGAAAATATGTCAGATTTACCTCAAACACAACTCAGCTTTGGCATCCACACCGAAAAGGAAAACGATACCGAAAACTTGCGAGTTCTCTCTGTCTCTCTCTCGCAGACTTTCTGAACAACCAAAAAATAAAATATTTATGGAAATGAAATTGCAAAAACCATCTCTATATAATATGATGGATCTTACGCTTTGCTTTAGAATTTATTTATGAGCGTGTGAGACCACGCGTTGCGCTCTTCTACTAGATGGGCTTTCTAATTGATTATACTGAAACTACCATATTGCCCTTGTTCTCACGACCGTCTCTTCGTGTTCCTTTGACCTCTTTCCGTAATTCACTATGCTTCTGTCTTCGCTTTCGTGGCAAGTGAACTTCTTTTTTTTTTTTTTTTACCCTTTTATTTATGCTTTCCATCTTCTAATTTTCACTTTCTTTGTTTCTGTGTTTAATTACTACACTATTGTAAAACGGTCAAGAAAAAACCCTAGTTAGAAGTGGACACAAATCAAATAATATATCATATTTTTTAATAATTAAGATTTACTTTGTAGTTCAAGGATATTTGATTTTTAATTTATTTTGCTTCACAAAAATACGGATATCCAAAAATTATAGATATCTATAAATATTTATAGATATTTACAGAATTTTATTCACTTGTTTAATGTAAGTAAATCTAGAAAATATTATACAAATTTATTTTTTAAAAATACTTTTATAACCACATGGATAAACTCAGACTAATATATTAAGTTGACATCCAATTCAAAATTTTCCTTGACAAATATTGATAAAGAATTGAAATATAATAATATCGATTCATAATGGATTTATATTGATACATAAAAAATATTCTTTATTGACAACAAGTGTTGAACTTATGGGAAAGCGATAGAGAAAAAGAAAAAGAACAATGATTTCATAGTAATATTTTTATCAAATATCAATCTAACTGAATTTATTTTGTATTCTTCACTCAATGAGAAAATAAATCAAATTCTATAGGATCAAACCTATGAAACTTAAGAATAACGGAAGAGAACAAAATTAAAAAAAAAAAACATAATATAAAAGATAAAACAAAAATTATTGAAACTATATGTTTTATAAATTTTTAAACTAAATAATTTTTCTTATAAAATATATATTTTAGAAAAATATAGTTTTCTATAAAGATTTCATATTCTTTTCTTAATTTTAATAAGAAATTTTATAAATAAAATTAATAAAATATATGTTAAAATAATAATTATATAAGATATACATCTATCTGTCTCTAATTTTTTTAGTATTTGTGATTTGTTTTTGTTTTTTAACATATATCGATTTTTAATATTTATTTTGCTTCGAAGACTTATGTATATCCGGATTTTTTCGATTGAATCAAAACGAGTAATGAATCGAATCAAATTTAACGGATGAAATGCTCATCCTACTACTAGTTACAGTTTCTAAGTTAACAATATGTATGTGTCTTGTTTTTCTTAATTTAATAAATAATTTATATCAATCATAAATTAAAACAAATACTTAATTCCACTAAAAATTACATAATCCTATCTTTTACCGTTTATTATCTTTTTGTCAAATTAAACAATCATAAAACATACCTAAAGTGATTTTCAAACTAATTAATATTAAAATATAAATTTAAATTTAAAACAACTAATTAATTAACTTGAAAAAATAATTAATGCTATATTTATTATGTAAACAACCATAACACCATGAAAAATGATTTAGAGATATTAATGTTATCTTACTATACTACAAAGGGATATAATCAACATTCAGGCTATCCACGTGTGCAAATAAATTCAAACCAATAAGAGAACACGATTTTGACTCGTCCTCTGTAAAACTAAAAACGGGCGTTATACTTTCAATTAAAGATTTTTTTTTTTAAAAGCATCTATGTAACTACGTTTATTTTCAATTCCCGAAGCATTTCGTCGAGTACTACGCCCTTCCTCGTCTCTGGGTGTCTAGGTATCCACTGTAAGCCTTGTAGAACTTTGAACTCTCAAAGTTGTTAAGGATCAGACAACACAGATTTTACTTTGTTTTATCTTTATTTCTTTGTTTCTTGTTTGATACTTAATGTATTGATTTACTTTTTATGAAACAAAAAAACACTAGTTTTTATTGATATTTAGAATGTTTACATGAGACACTAATTAAGGGACATAACTCTTGAAGACAACTCTATATAGAGACACCTATACACATGTGTAGCTGTTTTTCAGTTAACAATTCTATTTGTGTTTCTTCAATGTGTGATATGAATAGTTTAGTTTATACATAAATTAATTACTTAACTATATAATATATATAATATATGACTCTTCTAAATTAATAATGTAAGGTGAAGACTTGATCACATTCAACACTCCTCCTTGATCATTGCTTCATCGTTACGCCTAGCTCTTCTTGTAGAAATTCAAACCTTGTTGTGGTTAAGGCCTTCGTCAATATGTCTGCTATTTGTAACTCTCCTGGACAGTACTCAAGTTTGATCTTCCCTTTCTGTTCAGCCTCTCGTACAAAATGATATTTGATGTCGATGTTAAACTGGATTAGTTCCTATTGCTATAGCTGAGTTGTTATCACAAAAGATCCTTACACCTTTATCTACCTTGAAACCAATCTCATTCACCAGCCTCTGTAACCATATTGCTTGGTTTGCTGCTGAGCAAACATCAATGTATTCTGCCTCGGCCGTTGATTGAGCCACCGTCTTCTGCTTGCTAGAATTCCAACAAAATGCACCTGATCCAAGTGTAAATGCATATACACTTGTACTCTTCTTATCCTCAACTGATCCGCCCCAATCACTATCAGAAAATCCCACCAACTCTGGTTCTTCTACTCTGTTCAACTGAATCCCATATGTCAAAGTACCCTTGACATATCTAAGGACCCGGTTGGCTTCTTTAAAATGTTGCTCTAATGGAGATGTCATGTAACGAGATAAGTAAGAATTCACATACATTATGTCTGGTCTAGAAGCACGAAGATACAATATGCTCCCAATCATGCTTTTGTACTTTGTAACATCTTTAAGCTTTTCATTTAAGATATTCTCTGTTTTGCCGTGAGGAGTTAATGGTGTTGACAAACTTTTGCAATCTTGCATCCAAAATTTCTTCAAAAGCTTATTTGCATACTTCTCTTGTGATAGAAATATACATTCTTCGTTTTGTATTACTTCCATACCAAGGAAGTAATTTAATTCGCCTAAATCCGTCATCTCAAACTCATTCTTCATCTCCTCCTTAAATATTTCAATCTTGTTCATATTGTTTCCGGTGACTATGATGTCATCAACATACAAACTAACTACCAATATATCTTTCAGTATCTTCTTTACATAGAGTGTTGCATCATTGATACTTCTCTCAAAACCATTTTTGACAAAATAACCGACAATGCGACCATACCATGCTCTAGGTGCTTATTTTAAACCATAGAGCGCATTGTAGAGTTTAAGAACTTTTCCTTCTCCTTCCTCTACAAATCCCGGTGGTTGTTCTATATAAATCTCCTCTTCCAAGTTTCCATTCAGGAATGCTGACTTCACGTCCATTTGGAAGAGTTTTCATTTTGTTGAGTCGCAACCGCCGTTAACGTTCTGATCGTATCATATTTTGAAACCGGTGCAAAGGTTTCAAGATAATCCACTCCATATTCATGTGTGAATCCTCTAGCTATTAATCTCGCCTTGTGATTGATTGCCTCTCCACTGGCATTAGTCTTCAACTGAAAGATCCATTTGACACTAATTACATTTTTGTTGCTTGGTCTCTCAACAACTTGCCATGTCTTGTTCTTTTCTATCATCCTCAAATCTTCTCTCATGGCTTTTACCCAATTCTCATCATTCATTGCTTCGTCCAAAGCCTGAGGTTCTTCGGCCATCATAAGGCACATCTCGTGTATAAGAGCCATCTCTACAACTTCATTTATTTGTTGCATCAAGTCGTTGATCGATCTGAATCCTCTTGGACCAACTGATGTTTCTCCTTCTTCGACCGTGCTTTGAACTCCTCTGTTTGAGATTTGTAGTTGTTTGAATGCATCACTTATTTGTTCTACGTGATCGTTTATATTGTTATTTGTTCATTGGTCTCCTTGTTCTCTTGAAGACTTGATTTTGAATTGTGAAAGAATCGATTTACTCACTTCCTTCTTCTCCCAATTCCATGTATTCTTTTCATCAAACGTCATGTCTCTTGACACTTAGATCTTCTCTTCACTTAGTAATAATACTCTGTATCCTTTTGATTCATTGCTATAGCCAACAAATATCCCTTAGTTTTAATGTCAAGTTTTCTTCTCATCTCATTTGGAACGTGTACATAACATACACACCCAAATATCTTCAAATGATTTACACTCGGTTTCTTCCCACTCCATACTTCTAATGGAGTCTCATCTTTCTTCAACGGCTTAGATGGTAATCTATTTTGCAAATAAGTTGATGTTGCAATAGCTTCAGCCCAAAAATTGTTTGGTAAACCTCTCTTTGTGAGCATCGATCTAGCCATTTCCACAAGTGTATGGTTCCGTCTCTCCGCAACACCGTTTTGTTGTGGAGTGTAGGGTGTTGTTACTTCACGATGTATGCCACTCTGTTGATATAGCTTGATGAATTCTTTGGATAAGAATTCACCACCTCCATCCGTTCTAAGACTCTTAATTTGAGTCCCCGATTGATTTTCCACATAAGGCTTAAATATCTTGAATTTTGAGAGCACTTCACTTTTGCTCTTCATAAAATAAACCCATGTCATCCTTGAAAAATCATCAATAAATGTTAGTAAGTACTTACTTCCATTTATTGATTCGGTTTGCATTGGACCACACACATCCGAGTGTATGAGTTCTAATGCTTTGCTTGTATTGCTTTTAGAACTTTTTGAAAAACTCCTCCTTGATTGTTTTCCCATCTCACAAGACTCACATACACCTTTTATTACTTCAAATTTTGGAAGATCCTCTACAATCTTTAGCTTTTGTATTTTCTCTATCTTATCATAGTTTACGTGACCAAAACGCTTATGCCAAAGATTTGTCTTTTCTTCCTTCTGTTCAAATACAACATAAGCATCTTCACTTGAATTTTCCCAACGTATTGGAAAACTCTTATCTTCCATCTTAATATTCATGATCTTTTTCCTATTTGCGTCTTGAATCATGCATTTATTGTCTTCAAAAATAACTCGATATCCATTAGATATCATTTGTGAAAAACTTAGCAAATTCCTTGCTAGTTCAGGTACAAGAAATACATCTTTAATGACATGTACTCCCTTATTTGTAGAGACTCATATATCTCCTTTTCCTTCTGATAAGACTTTCTCACCATTTCCAATTTTTTTGTGATTTTCTTACTGCGATCCAAGTTAGTAAAATATCTTGCATCTTTAGACATATGATTGGTGCAACCGCTATCCACTAACCATGTCTCTTCGCAACTTGTTGAATCTTCTTCTTTTTCAATAGCACTGAAGAGCATATGACATTCATCTTCATTGTCATCCTATGACTCTTCAAAACTTAGATGTGCTACTTCGTCTAAGTTTACAATCTTTAGCTATGTGCCCTGGTCTATCACACACATAGCATTTTCTCTCATTTTTGCATTCTTTTGTAGAATACTTCCCTTCTTTTTTCTCCAACAATCCACCTCATTGTGATTGTTTCTTTTACACACACCACACCACTTATTTGTCTTCCCATGGTGCTTTTTGTCTTGCATGTTTCTTTTTTTTCAACCAAGCTTTTCTCCATAAAATGCACCCTCATTGATATGTTCTTCTCGGAGACTCAAGCGCCTCTCATGCACTTTTGAACCAATTGGTAATCAGTCTTGTCCTCACCATGAACTCTTAGTTGATTACTCATGTTAATCAACTTGGTTGTGAAATCATTTATGGTTTCACTTTCTTCCATCTTCAGATTCTCATATTCTCTTCTCAAGGTCTGAAGATTTATCATCCTCACTTGTGAGCTTCCTTGGAACTCCATTTCCAAAGCGTTCCAAGCTTCTTTTGCGTTTGATGCGGGAGAAATTCTCTGAAATATTGAATCTGAAACTGCACTTTGAAGAATCTGAAGAGCCATCATATCCTTCATCACTGGATTATCTCTCTTTCTCTCGAGTTAACATCGGTGTGCTTTCAGAAGATGAAACTAACATAACTCCATTTCTATAATATCCCACAACTTACGTATCTTCAAGATAGTTATCATTTTAATTTTCTAGAAATCATATAAGTCACCATTGAAGATTAGAATAATTTGTTGCATTGTTGTCTCCATAGTCTGATACCATGTAAAACTATGAACTCTCAAAGTTGTTAAGGATCAAACAACACATATTTTACTCTGTTTTATCTTTATTTATTTGTTTATTGCTTGATACTTAATGTATTGATTTACTTTTTATGAAACAAAAAAAACACACTAGTTTTTATTGTTATTTACAATGTATTTATAGTTTTACATGAGACACTAATTAAGGGACACAACTCTTGAAGATAACTCTTAAAAACAACTCTATATAGAGACACCTATACACATGTGTAACTGTTTTTCAGTTAACAATTATATTTAGGGAAAATGGCATAAAAAACCTTCAAAGTGGCAACTACTGACACTTTAAACCTTGAACTTATTTAACAAGCACTTAAAACATTCAGCGTGACACTAGTAACATAAAAAACCTTCAACTTGGCTTACTTGTTCATCAAGTTAAAAATGTAACCGACACTGTTCATAATCGATGACGTGTTGGTTACTTTTTAAAAAAAATATATATATATTTTATTAATAAAATAAATATAAAAATGCAGAAAAATAAAAAAAAAAATCATAAAAAATTCAAAACAATTATTAAAAAATCACTAAAAATTCATAAAAATCAAAAAATTCACAAAAAAATATTTTCATAATTTTATTGTGAAAATAAATATAAAAATACAGAAAATATATTAAAAAATCATACAAAATCAAAACAAATCATAAAAATCATAAACAATCATAAAAATCATTAAAAATCATAAAATTTCACAAAAATCAAAATCAAAATATTATTTTATTAATAAAACAAGTATAAAATATAGAAAATATAAGAGACTTGCTGGATTTTCTGGATTTTTATAGCTAAATTAATATAGGGTTTGTGAATATCTACTAAAAGACTTGGAATTTAATTTTTTTGGTTTGATTTGGTTCACTAGAATCATTTGACGATAATGAGTTTTTATAATCTAAATTAGACTAATCGTAACCCAAAGACTAACTGCTATTTTGGATTTTTTTTTTTTTTTTGTATATGTGATGTTTAGTGTTTGTTGGTTGGATTTGGGAAAGTTCAAAATTATGGAATAAATGGAATGATGGATACTAATGAGAGTAGCTGTGGCTTTCAATACACACTATTCCTCAGATATTTTTAGAATCTAGTTATAAAAATCTAGAAAATCTTCAACCAATAAACACTAAAATGCAATATTTTCTGAATTTTTTAAAACAAATATAATTGTATTCTTGATTTTTTTGAATTTTTTATTTTTTTGAATTTTTTTATTTGTTTTGAGATTTTTTTTGTTTTTTGTAAAATTTTATGACTTTTTATGACTTTTTATGATTTGTTTTGATTTTGTATATATTTTTTTTATATTTCCTGTATTTTTATAGTTATTTCATAATAAATTTTTTGTGATTTTTTGTGATTTTTATGAATTTGTATTGATTTTTAATATTTTTTATGAATTCTTTTATTTTCTGCATTTTTATATTTATTTTATTAATATATATATTTTTAAAAAAGAAATAAACCGACACGTTATCGATTATGAACAGTGTCGGTTATATTTTTGACTTATGAACAAGTAAGCCAAGTTGAAGGTTTTTTATGTTACTAGTGTCACGCTGAATGTTTAAAGTGCTTGTTATTTCAAGGTTTAAAGTGTCAATGGTTGCTACTTTGAAAGTTTTTTATGCGATTTTCCCCATTATATTTGTGTCTCTTCAATGTGTGATATGAATAATTTAGTTTATACATAAATTAATTACTCAACTATATAATATATATATAATATATGACTCTTCTAAATTAATAATGTAAGGTGAAGAGTTGATCACATTCAACAAGCCTTTCCTCGTTTGAACCTCGCCGGGCTTTACAAAATTTTTACTGAGTCATTTAAGTTAAAGCCCACAATATCGACCTACCACTTTCCCATCTCCTTCATTCTTCAATTTATTTCATCCTCAACTCTGCAGATCTCCGTCTACGTTTCGTTATACCACCCACTCCTCCTCATTCAATTTCATCCTTTAATCCTATCTTCGTGAGAGAACCGATAGCCTTTCACCTCCCTATGTTTCTCCTTTTATATAAACCTCCTCCTCGAATCTCACTACGATACACTTTCTACAACCTCCTTCATCCAATGGTGTTCCACGCTATGAGCCTCAGCTCAAACCAGGTACATAATCAACGAATTTCAAGCAATGACTATGAAAATCTGTTCAAATCTCTGCCAAATTGGGCATCCATGCCTTACTAATAAATAGTTATGATTTTCTGGTGATTTCAGTCAGTAGCTGGAAAGCTCTCAGAAGACGGTGAAACCAGTTCCACAATCCACATATCAGATTTCTCATAGGTTTGCTCTTAGTTTGATTTCATTAAATTAACAAGATATCGTTAATCACTGAGATCAGTGCATTTGATTGTTGAGGTACATGAATATCCACTCTCTCAAAAAGTTCAGTGAAGTATATACATATCCGCTGGCTAGTATACGTTCTGTTAAAGTTTCAGTGTTTGTTAAATTTCTGACATTAGCTTTCCTATCTTCAGTTTTAGCAATTACATGAGCTTTCTGCTTTATGGTTGAATAGATAAGGGTCTGAATCTCTGGTCTTGAGCTTTCGGTTTACTGAGAAGTATGCGAGACAAGAGAAAGTGATGGAGTTTGTTCTGTCTAGGTCAGAGGTATTGAAGAAAGAGGATTTGATACGTCTATGATATCTGAATGGATGCAGCTAGAGGCTATTAGTTCTCATCTAAACCATATGGTGCTTCCTCGGTTCTTTACTTTTTAATCAAGAATTAGGGAAACCGGTTTTGGATCTGGTGAAGAATATATTGGATCCATATTTCTCTATGCAAAAGAATGCTATGATCTTCTTCGATTGCTTTTGAGTTTAGTTTGAAAAAATATTCAGCAAAATGGAGGCAGCTCCCACAGCTTATCCAGCATTTTCAGAGGTAAATTTCTCACTGAGCTTTAACGTTTTTGGTCTGATTTTGATTCTAAGTGTTAAAATTTTCATCTCTTTACACTTCGAGTAGTTAGTGTTCTAATATTCAAACAACTGTTTATTTTGATTCCAGCAATCCTGAAAAAAATCAGGCTCAAGCGCCTGCACCATATAAACAAAAAGCAAAGCTGTTAGTGTTGACAGGCAGTGATTATCAACACAAACGAACTCCAATGCTCTCTATACAGCGATATGAGAGAGAGAGAGCTTATTCTGTTTTCTTTCACCGCCACTGGAACTGGAATTGCTGCGCTGTCCTCCGTGTTCCTCAGATGTATCGGATAATCTGCAACCTTTTCTCATATTTCTATTGACTTGCAGGTTGTGGCTACTAAAGAATGAGATAAGATTAATCCCAATCAAAGCAAAAGCCACGACCAAGTTCTTTATTTCCCGGCCTGAAACATCTTATATCCTATGTAATTTATGTCTCTCTGATGACCTGAAGAACATATAAACTGTTTTGTGTTGTGTGCATCGACCAAGTTCTTAAGTTTGTTTTTTTTACTAGAAATAAGAGAACATGATTTGTAATGGGTATGTTCAACATATTTTAATGATATAACAATTGGTAATGCAGTAAGTAATTCTTCCTTTATTTTACTATTTGAAGTTGGCTTAACTTTTGATCAAAAAAAAAAAAGGTTGGCTTAACTTTGATAAGAAAATGGAAGAGGAGAAAAATAGAAAGTGATCTTCTAAGAGAACAATACCATGAGATGAAGATATTAACTATGTAAAAGAACATAAGAACATTTCCACTAAATTATTTGATTTGGTATTAGAAGTCCACTGGCTCATACAAATCTAACACATGTATACATGTTGTATTATTAAGAGTTTTGGTCATCAGTAAATTAGTAACTTTTACAAAACAAATCATTTTGTATATTTTTTATCATCAATCATTTTGTATATATTCATATACAAAATATAATAACTTAAACTAATGAAATATCTTTGTTGAGTCCAGTGTATTTTAATGTTAAACAGAAGCAATGGTCCTAATATAAATTTAAAAGAGAATATAATAATTTTAAACTTTATTTATGTTGTGTTAGGTTTGTATGTGTTTTTAAAAAAAAAATATATTAGTTATATATTTTTAATGTTGATCTGTTATATCATTATTAAATTATAAGTTAAAGAATTTTAATCAGTGTATATTAGCCAAAAGTTTTGAAAGTAATATTGTGTAAATATGTTTTTTATGCATAAAATAAAGTTTTATAAAAAGTTGAAGGGTTATTAATTATGCTAATAGAAAAGATCAACATCAAAATAAATTTGTGAATAATATTTCCTCGATTATGATGATATAATATTATTCACATACTCATTTCCTTCAAAATAAAGTACTATTAACTTTTTTGATTATTTTTCTCATTTTGATGTACCATTTGAGATGCTCCAACTCCTTTCGGTTGATAATGAACAAAAGTGTAACAGCCCCACAAGTTAAATATGCTAGATTACCCAAAACAACATGATTTCAATATGACACCAAATGTTAAATATATTTGAATAAAATATTTTTATAGGCATACTAATATCAACCAATAAATACTAAGTTGCAAGATTAATTTATAAATCTATCAGTATTCAAACGAACATTTATCATGTTATCATACTAACACATAATTAAAAAGAAATTAATATGTAACATAGAAAAAAATACCTCCAGATTTTAAAATATTTTGGATCCAATAAATATTTAAAATTTAAATTGACAGAAAAGAAGTTATTGCTATATATATATATATTAGAAGAATAAAAAATAACATGAGAATTAAAAAAATTAAACACTATTAAATAATAAAAATATAATTAAATATAAAAGAAAAGAAAAACAAAATAATTTCATTTAAATAATAAATATAAATATATAATCCGCAGAGAAACAACATGTAAAACAATTTATCCATACTGTCAATATTTTTTAACTCACACTTGGACACTGAACCTTATTATTTCCAGGATTTTCAAACCATAAATAAATAAATTTTATTACATAGTTAATATTAATATTATATTATTAATCATCTAAAATATTATATAATATCAATTCATGTTTTATTTTAAAAATAGAATTGATTTTTTTTGTTAATCTCAGATTTTATTTGCCATGAAAAAAAAATTATTTAACTAACTTATTAATATCAAATTAGGACTTTGGCCAAAAATTAAGAGAAAATTATTAAATAACAATTATTTTTTAAAAAAATACTTTTGCCATGAAAAAAAAAATTTAACTAACTTATTATTATATAATTGGGACTTTGGCCAAAAATTAACATAAAATAATTAAATAAGAATTAATTAAAAAAAAATCTTTTGAATACAAAAGAAACTTTTGAATCTAAAAATGTTACATTACAAAGATTTTTTTAATTGTTGCCTCCAATCTATTATTTTATACCAAATAAGTTTGTGTAAAGGTCAATTTAGGTTAGACCATCACCAATAGATGCATTTTGCTTCTTGTTATACCAACTTCATCATAAGTTGTTTAGTTATTAACTTAAGAATCTAAAATAATAATAGAAATATGTTTCTACTCTAACACACAAACAATATTTCAAGGCTATATATTTTCATACACAATATCAATGACAAATATATATGCATATGTGTAATGCACATAATCTATCCAAAGTACTTCTATATTATACCTAAAAATGGAATGGTTCATAATGAAATCTCCTACAGGTTTCACAGTTTAAACTTTATAGTAAATATTTATTTTAAAATAATAAATACCAAAGAATTTTTAAATTTGAAATATCATATCAAAATAAATAAATGTAATAATATAACAAAAATAAAAGCACTTGATTATAAACTTTAATGTCTAAGTTGTACTACCTCTATTTAAAAATTATCAATGTTTTGGAGAAAGAAATTATCAAACTTGCCCATGCGCTATTAAATAAATAGGAGTCTTTCCCTTCACCTATATCGTATAATGTATATATCGCTTGTCTTTGTCCAAAACTAAAAAAGGAGGCATTCCGGCGGGCGCGGGCGTGTAGGAAGGCTGACCATTACATAAGCTAAAAGACTAGGACTACAAGCCAGCCGGAAGCGACTACCTACTATATATACTGTTATAGCTCTTTTTGGAATCAAAGAATTCCGACAACCAATCTTCCAAGGACTCAAGACTGATCATATTTTTATTAGGTAATAGTTGTAAATTGTAAAATTCAAAAAATTAAGTTATGATTATTAAGTTTTGATTGGTTAAAAATTATAATTAAAATAGTTAATCACAAAATAATTCATTTATAATAAAAATTAAGATGAATTTTAATATGTATGAAAATTTTAAAACATATATTTTTTAAACATTAATTTTATAACTAACAAACCGCGCGTAGCGCGGTAAAATCTCTAGTATTATTAATAACTAATTAATAAAAATGACAAAACAATCATTAAATCACCTAAATCGATTTAAATATCAATCTATTAAATTTAAAATACAATATTGTTTTAAATTTGATTAGTAATAACTAAAAAATAAAAATCACTTCAAATATTTTTATATAATATGTAAAAAAATAAAAAAAATAATATATAAATATGTTCTCTATGTCCTAAATTAAGAAGAGGCATCCACCGTCCCCAAGCTTCCACCGACACTGTCTCAAGGGGTTGTCTCTCACTGCCTTCAACATTGGGCACATCAAGCTCTCTTAGGTTAGTTGAATCACTCTGGTGGAAATCACAAGAAGACTTTGGGGAGCGCAATCAATAGAAGCCACATGTACACATCATCAGAGCTGTAGATACCATCGGGCGAACATTCTCCACCAACCAATTCTAACACACAGTACAAGCCTTACTTTCTGATCTAACCGAAGCTCGAGACTTAAGTTTTGTCACTTCAACAAAGACTCATATATAAGCTTAGCTACTCTTATCTCAGAATCCTCGAGCAAGAGTTGAAAGCAAAGAAACCAGATCTAAGATCTCTCCTCCGCAAGTTTCATCTTGTCCAGCAAAACTCCATCAGATCTCTCACCACGCACAGCCAGAAATGGAGAGCGAGTTTCAGGTGAATTCTGAAACCAAATTGTAGCATCCCTGTCCCGGGTACTTCACATATGGCTATTCGTTTTAAAGAAAACATGAATGGCTTAATTATATCATGGGAAAGTGATCACGAACATGATATGATGAAGTAAATGGTCGAGAAAAAAACCAACAGACTTAGCTAAAGGGGACATGCTGAAGTTAAGAAGCTGGACGAGCTAGAGCAGTTGAGCAACTAGCTAAACCAGCTGAACACTCACTGGCCAGCTAACACTAGCTGAACTACTAGCTAGACTAGTTGGGGGAGCTAGCCATCAGCTCAACCTAATTGGCTGAGATGGTAGGGTACTGACCTAACTGGATGGACTGACACTCTGCGTGGACAATGAAGCGAGTCATGGACAATTGATAACTGCCATCACCAAAGAAGTGCGATCTGGACTGTTGATGGAATGAATTGTCAGATTAGATGCACGAAAGGGTGCAATCTTTAGAAGGAAAACTGTATTTTTCTATAAAAGGAAGAACATATCGTGGGTGAGGTGCACAAGAAAAAAGAACAGATTGTGGGGGAAGGCGGCACCCAATGCTTTCTTCCACATCATGAGGCATAAGAATAGATTGAAACAATGAGAGAATGATGCGATTTGGCCAGTGCATGGCACAAACTCGTGTAGGATGTAGTAAGCCGATCTATGGGAACAAGGGAAAACGATGGTCGACTTGTTGATATGTGTGATTGTGCTTTGGCAGCACAAATCTAGACTAAGCATGTTCAAGAGAAGACTAACTGACTAGGAAGTCATAACACAAGACCCATGTGTGGTCGAGCATATGTTTGATTGTTCTCGGGTCGCCCAAGAATCTTGAAATTGATTCATGGTTGAATGATTCAGCTCACCACAACAAGGGTTTCTGGATCATGAAAGGTGTAAGCACGGCCAATGCTGAACAATCCATTTAAGTGTGACCGTACCGATGTACGGTCTGCAAGGAGAATAGTCAAGGATGATTGCTCATGAACCATGAATGGTTATGCCTAAACATAGCTGATCCTGGAGGATACAATAGTTTAGAATGGTTCATGATGGTCGACTCACACCAAGCGAGATGATGACTCGTGTTGGGTGTATGGGTTGGGAAGGATTTTGAATCGTGGACTATGGATCCGACTCATGGAAGAGAGGTTAAGATCTTAAGTGTGAACCGTTATAGCATACAAGGATGCATGTGGGTTACAGAGAATCCGAGTTATGGAGAAATCATTCCAGCCGTGTCAGGTGTACTAAGTCTATGGTGGGTTGTTTATCGGTTGTGATACATTGATAAACATCTAATACTGAGGCATGAGACAATGAGACTGATTCAATCCAGTCTTGATGAAAGGGATATCGATCTATGGCTGGGTCTGAATAACCATGGTTTAGAGTCAAGCATGAAGAGTTGTGACCCCTTGTCAAAATGGTTATCAATAATGGGCAGTTATGGTCGTAGATAGGAGAACTATCGAGAGATGGACATAATCTAGCCTTGGATTAATGATCCGATGAATGGCCTAGCCAAAGGTTATAAGTGTTCCTCGCTGAAATGGTGCAACGGTTAAGTCAACAGATGCATGAGACACGCATTTTTTGAGGGCATGATCAACATGAGGGCAAGTACATTCTGCATGTTCATGTCTGATGCATAGACCATGATCCATGGATGATGGATTGATGGTTTCGGTTATGAAGGAAACTTAATGGTGTGTTATGGATCAACCTTGTTTGTAGTCCAAGCACAAAATCTACAAGGAAGGCCGGGTATGGACTGATCAGGGTTTGGTATTGTTGCCAATGATCCAAGGATAATGGGTCAAGTGGTTTACACTAACATGATCATAGGATGTGCCGGTTAGAAAGAATAAAGTTGATCATATTGAACCTCCATAACCGGTTGAGTAAAAAATGATGCATGTATAATTTGTCATATGGGGGTAGTTGGTCGATTGAATTAGGATATAATGGATATTGTTGGGGCAGAAGCTAGATCCATTGAGATAGCTGAGAAGACAAGATAGATATAAGTGCATGAGCCGAAAGGGCCATACACGCATGAAACCACAAAAATTAAGATTTTCTCTAATGGTTACTTAATATGTGGGGATAGTTGGTTAAATGACTAAGAACCAATGGTAATGGTTTATTGTAGGAACTAAGATAAATATATAGAAGATAGTAATTGAGTGATCATAGTCAAGTAGATATGGAAAATACAGGCTGGTTCATTGAAGGGCCAATGAGCAAAAGAGCTTCATGGATGTGGCAAAGGTAAAATCCTACAATTACTTGAATAGATCAGAAATTTGCATAGATCTAGATAGAATGGTCTAGAGGAATGGAACCTCAGAATTGCATGACTTGAACCGTTTTAAGGATCAATTTATAAGATGAATGGTGTTTAAATGAACAAACCAAGACATAGGCGATTAGGCCGGACAAATTCTTTACTGGATTAGAACAAGGGATTGTAAAGGATATTCCGCTGCGTATAAGTACAAATGATCTAATTATGAAATGACTAAGGAAGTTGTTATCTAAGGTCTTAGATAACACTCATCCAAAAGGTGAAATTAAATAAGAAAGGTGGAAAATAAATAGGTTCAACCAATAAGTTGTCTGAACGAAGTAAGGCTTCGACCACAGACTAGGCAGTCATGATGGGGTCTTACAAGTTGGTATTAGAGCAAGTTTGATCCTATTAAGGATGATGCTCAAAGATTATAAGTTTAAACCAAAATTTCTTCTGAAAAGCTAAGTTGATAAGAAAACCTTAGTTGTGGTTAGCCAAGTGAGAGCTGAGGATCGGGGATGTTACAATAATCCTGTCTTTTAACCGCCCATAGACTCATGAACTCAAACAATTGCACTCAACACACGGTCTCATGGTCTCGGTCCACTAGGTATGGTTCACTCCCAAGGGTAGGCCTTGGCGAATTCTTCCCATTCGTCGGCTGCCTTACGACTCTCCTAGCAACTAGTACAAACGATATGCCTTTTAGCCTCGACCAAGCATACTACCATACTTAGGGTCTATATACATATAGCCGATTTGAGAAATCTACATGAATGCACCAAACAATAGGTAATACACGCGGTCTCAGTGCCTTGTATATTGATCACGCAACATTCAATCAATCAACCAAACAATCTAATTGATCCAAAGTATTAAAAAAAGAAAAGAAATCACAAACATTAAAGGTACCCTTTCGGTCCTTTCTTAATTCTGACCAACTGTCTCGTCAGACAGGCGCCTGACTACCCGAAAACTCACCNTCTCTCTCTCTCTCTCTCTCTCTCTCTCTCTCTCTCTCTCTCTCTCTCTCTCTCTCTCTCTCTCTCTCTCTCTCTCTCTCTCTATTTTAATGTGATTTGGGAAAAGGAAACGTATGCATATAGGGAGAATGATGATGGGTATATATAGAAACAAGGGGCTGCGATCGAGGGATGCAATAGTTGGAACAATGGGATGCAATGGTTTGGGCCTAACTGGTGCGAGTTGCCTCGTGACCATTCGCCCAGCCATCATGTCCCTTTAGTCAAGCAATGTGACCCTTCGCCCATGCCTCATGCCCCTTCGCCCAGTGCACTCGAACCCCTTCGTCCTTGGCAGCCACATCGTACCTCTACCCCATTCAACCACCATGGCCAAGCCTTACCCTAGCCTAACTCGGCCTAACCTACACACACACCATCCGACCACCACCCACCAGACCCAGCCCAGACCGCCCACTACTGTCACTACCTAACCCAACTTCCTCAGCTGATTGATATGGTTGAGCTGGTTGTCGAGCTGGTCGAGCTCCTCAGCTAGCTGGTACGAGCTGACTACACTACACTGAGCTAACCTCAGCTGCCTAAAATACACTACACTATACTACACAGCTCTGACCTAAAAAAGAACTTGATTTAGGTTGAGGAAACTACCCAAGCTTCTCGTTCGACCTAATGATTACACCTATGGAATATTCGGGTCGATGGTTCGTTCTGAACCTCGACTACACTCGTCCATAGGGCGTCCGTGTGGTCTTAGGCAGGATCGAGGGTATTAAATTTAGTCCCTTAGCATCGCTCGATGAGCTCGATCTCAGGTTCACACCATCAGTCATGGGCTTCTTTGGAGGACAATCTTGCTGTCAAATCCAGTTGGACTAATTGCCTTTGTAGCAGCATCACTGGTCGGTGAGTGCCTTCACGACTAATGTTTTCAGATTTACTACTAACCACTTGAGGAAGACGTGTCTCTCATAAATTCTGCCAGAGCATCATTGCCATCCCTAGAATGGATCCTATTTGATCCTCCTACGCCACCTATGCTATGGATCCTCTCAGACTCATGAAAGCTTGGTCGTCTCCTAGTGGACATAGTTTGTGAGATGTTGCAGAAGGTGAGAAAATGTGTACTGAAGGGGTTTGTTTGATCATTGAATTATATCAAAAGTCTCAAGATCTCGATAAAGATATTGTTAACGAGAATTATACGAGAATAATACCCTACAAAGATCTAAGTAAATCTTAGTGTAGTTGTCCTCGCGGGGAAAACAAGATATAGATATCTGAAAGAGGTAGATTGTGTCATTAACATAACTACAAGCCCATTAAAGACTGGAGGAACAATTGGGCCCAAATCTTAGGTGGATCCACATAGATTTATGTATGAAGTTAAGATCGATGGATGCATCTTGCTTGGAATCGACTTCGTTGAGAGAAAAGATTGCATAGAGGAATAATAAATCATGTCTTTACTCCGTGAAGTCAAGCCAACAAACTACCTAGGCAAGTTGCAATATTTGCGGAGTTAAGATTTTTTACTCAGTCCCAAGAAGTGAGGTCGAGATTGATTAACGCTTTCACAGCTCGATGTTTGTGAGATAAGGAGCGAAGAATCCGCTCAATCTCATTTCAATAGATCAAATGATATTCCAAATGACTTCGGTATTCGTGCTAACAAGGATGGAGATAGTTTCAAAATTGTAGAAACCAAGTGACAAAAAGAGAGGATTTATCAGAAGAGGCTAACCGCCACAAAGAGTATAAGAAGAAGAGAACGAGAGGAAAATATATACACACCCGCAAACATACTTAGACAATTCAAGCTCTCGTAACTCAAACACTTCGACCTTATTTTAGATCTCCTTGTTCATTAGACTAGCCTTGTTTTTATACACAAAACATTTGTAAACCCTTTTTGACATTCGTTTTCGTTAATTTGAATTTTATTATATCGTTGTGATTCTAAAGATATGGTTGTTCACAAAATGCTTTCTTAATTTCCTTATTTTACAAACAATCAATACCGAATTTCTAATGTGAGTTTTAAAATCCTCATTACTAATGAATAAACAGAAGAGTTCAAATAGATTTGAACATAAATATACAGTGTAGCTTGTTGATTTAAGAAACAACCAATATAATCGTTTAGTGTGAAACCCAAAGTTAGGGCTAACCCTTATAATCCCTCGAGGTCATATAACGCCAAATATTGTCTATAAGGCCATTATGGAAATTTTGGAAAGCGAGAAGAGGCCGGAAGCAGAAGTGATGGGTTTCCAAGACCCATGAACCAATGGGCTTTGAGTTTATCATCTACTGGCCAATCTGATTTAGATCCTAATACATGTCCGTGCAGAGAGCTCAAGTCAACATGTTTCAGGTATGCATGCATGTATAAATCTCGCCAATTGAGGCGGATTAAATATTTGGATTCTTATGTGGAATAACGAGAAAACTGAGGAAAAAGTTTGAAATAGAAAAGAATCTAATAGTAAAACAAGAGTTTGTATTTTAACATACTGAAATAATGTTAATGCATGGACCACACACCAAACTAATCGCACGCTTAATAGGACTTTTGTTTGATTCCCTAAACTCGATCTAATTAGCAACTGGGACATTAAAATGCCATGAAAATTAGTTACGGGCTGGTACTAATTAAGTAATTAAGACGATGCCTTTTTTTGTTCGACATGAATATAATATACCTTACGACATTTTTTTTCTTTTTAATTAGATATTGGAGAATCGACGATATATTCCTAATCACATCAGTCGTATTTGCTTTTTCATCAAGCTATTTGAGAGAATATCTTTCAAAGGTATATTTTTAGTGAGCAACTTTAGAATTTAATATTGTAAAACATGTACTATTTTGCCGCAAAAACTATACTATATTTGTATACATGTGTTTATGGGCTCATTAACTAATGGCTAGTGTTTATGGGAGTATATGTTTTCTCCATGACTTTTAGTTAGTTTCGTTTATAATTAATTTAGGGATATTGTTATCCTCGATCTAACCTAACTATTGTGGAACATAAGGTATTGCGAAGCACAAATATGATATACAAGTAAAAGCGATACATTGTTTGTTCAAACAAAAAAAAAATTATCTGACACATGCTTCAATTCGTTCTAAACCGCTAGAGTGACGACGAGTTAATTTCACCATTTGGTTTGGCGAAATTAGAGTTTTACTGGCTAGATATAGTTTAAAGTTAAAACCAAGTAACTAACTAACGATAAAGTAAAATTAGGCATGTGCGTTCGGGGCTATCGGATTCAGTTCAGTTAATTCAAATTGTCGGTATTATGCTCATAAATTTTATTCGGATTTTACCTATTAATGAATCAGATTCGGTTTGGTTCATTTGGATTCGGTTCGGATCAGATGATAACCAATATATGAAGTCGTAAAAAAATACTTTTTAAATATGAAAAAACGATAAAAAGAAACTCAAAATATATAAATTATTCACAAAATTAATTAAAAATTAATTAAATTATCTAAAAAATTATTGAAATTAATAAATAAAATAAATTATAAAATATTTAGAATACTATAAACTATCTAAATTACCTTAGTATATGTAAAAATATTAACATATTTAACTAATTTTAGATATTTTTGGATTTTAGTTTGAATTTCGGTTCTGTTCGGTTTATATCCAAACTTTAAAATACTAAGTTCATAAATTCCGTTCGAATATTTTTGTATAATAGTTTAGATCCGATTTTAATTTTTCAGTTCAAATTTAGGTAAGTAGTTCGAGTTGGGATAAATATCCATGCCTAAGTAAAACTCTATTTTGAACTACTTTATATTATATAAATGCTTTGAGCGTCATCATTCAACGTTTAATCAATTATACAACTAAAGACGTACATTATTTGTTTATCCACTATCACTTATAAGTGTGGTCCGATCCATTATCGGCCGACACTTGTCCTCAGTTTCAATTGTTTAACATATATAGCTGTAAATATTGAACCACCTGACTTAGGTTTTTGGGGAAAACAAATAAAATAAATTAATACTAAAAATATCATACTTCTAGAACTTAATGCTCATCGAAATAATGTAAAATCACTTCTTTTTTTGTTTCCTGTAGTCCAAAATAACACGATCTTTTTTTTTTTTTTTTTTGTCAACCAAAATAACACGATTAATGTAAAATCACTTCTTTGTTTTCTGTAGTCCAAAATAACACAATCGTTACGAAACTTATTTCCTGTGCATTATTTTTAGATTCCTAATGACAAAATGTGCATCCAGTGACGTTAAATTGGGAATGTTTTATTACAAACCCAAAATACTGAGTTAAAAAAATCGTCCACATGAAGGCGAGAAAGATCAATGTTTTATTTAAATTCTCCTAAACATTGAGATAGGAGTGACAAATTAATATTCTCTCCATTTTATATTACTTGTTGTTCTAGGTTTATATACACATATTAATAAAACATATGATTTTGTATATTTTTAAAATAAAAACACAATTATTTATATACTTAACCATATTTTAACCAATAAAAAAATAAAATAAAAAATCTTATTAATAAATCTTATATTAAAATTCTAAAATAATATTTATTTTAAAATAATTTTCTTTTTATAATGACAAGTAATATGAAACGGAGAGAATATCTATTTTATAAAATGCTTTTAATAGAAGTAAAACTACGTAATTATGGCTCTTCAATTTTGGCAAGCAGACTACTAACTATAGACCACAAGACGTGCTCTTATATGGTCCACAAGTTAGATATTGGTGCTTATTAAATTAACTCTATTTATTTAGCTATTGATAGGTGGGTACTAGTTATAGATACTGTTATATAATTGTATCTCTCTGTATGTATCAGCTCCAATTGAACTCTATTTTCTATCTCTATATTTTCTTATAAAATAGAGAGCTATATTTTAAAAGTAAATTTAATTCAACGTGTACGTTTATAATAGAATTTCTATATCTTAAGAAAAATAAAATGTTATTTTATTTCTATGTTTGGAAATATGAACAACATTTTTATATTTTTCTTTAAAAATAATAAAAATGATTTCAAATGCATAAATTAAAGGAAATTAATTTCCATTATTAAAAAATTATTTTAGGAGAATATAAAATAAAAATAAGCTGAAAATACTTTTACATACGATTCATTAAATAATATTAGAAAACACTTCTAATAACCCAACTATATATTTTTAACAATAACACAGTTACTCATTATATTACTGAAAGATATGTGAATATGATGGATTGAAAAGAGCATTTTCTGACAAAGAAGAACATATTATGCAAAAACTGGAAAATAAATTCATAATATAATATTATCGTAGCCATCATCACTACAACCATTCCATCTTTGAAAAAAATATTTTCTTTCAAAATATGAGATATTTGAAATTATAGCATTTTCTATATAAATTATATCAGGTTAAATGTGAATATGTTCAAATGTATAATATATTAAACAACAACGAAAATCTGTATAAATTGTTAAAAATATTTTTTTAAAAATCAGAAATGATAAAATAAAATTAAATATATAGAAACTTAGAAATATTCTAAAATATCACTATACATATTATTTAAAATAGAGTTATCAATTTATCTATTTTAGCATTATCTTAATTATCTTATGTCAGTCTCATAAATTAAGTTGGACCTGAAACATACATATTTAAAGCCTTTTAGCCATATAATGTGTCATTGTATTTTCTAGAGATGAATCGAGAGAATACAATCAATAGAGTTAACATGTAATTTTTTTCATTTTTTCTATAACTAATATGGAGAACTATTAGGTGCGTTATTAGATGTTATGTATTTTGCATAGCAATCTTGTAATGAAAGAGAAAACTAGAGAGACTAAATTAGAGCATCTCTAGTTCCATTTCTATTTCTATTTTCTATTTTAAACTCTATTATAAAGTAAAAGCAATTTCAATCTTATTTTATATTTTATTTTATTCTAAAATAGAGTAATCGGTATAGTTACTCTATATCTTAATAATTATATTTTCCCTGTATTTTATTATAAGAAAATATTTTATTATAAGAAAATATTTTATTTATACATTAACCTTCTATATATTAATATTCCTATTTTATTATTCTTTATGTTATTTAACTATACAAACAACACATATTTACATTAACCTTGTGTTTCACCGTTCCTGATGTCGTCCGCTTCTCTGGGGATTCCCGGAAAGCTTCCTCACACGGCACTGCTGCTCACCTCGTTCTCTACTGGTGCGTCTCTCCTCCAATGCTCGGTGGGTTCATCGAATTTTTTACCGAAACTGAAGTGCACTCAATGCTTCATTTCTCTTGTATGAAGAGGTTTTTTCTCGCTCATTTACTGGTGGATTCACCAGGCCCATTCTCATCACCACCCGCCTCATCTTTGAGGATTGTTTTCCCTCCAAACACTAAATGGAGGTGTGTATCCTTATCTATAACTGTTTTGTCATCTTGTGGAGCGGTCCGTTTGGGGCCTGAAGATGCAACGGATATCGTTTCGATGATGTTCCGAGGTGCAGATTGGATCTTAACGTCACGATTCAAAGTGATTAAATCTCAAATCTTCGGCGCGGCTGTGATACTTGCTTTGACGCATTCGAGCCTTGCTCTGAATTCGCTGTCATCCTATTTTAGAGGTTTCTCTACTCCTAGTTTGTATGCTTTAGGGTTTGTCGTTTTTAGAGTTTGTTTAAACTCATGCCGTATTTGTCTTTCGAATGTTTGAGTTCTAATGAAAATTTGTGTTCCAAAAAAAAAAAAAAAAAAAAAATTTACATTCAACACAATATATATATGGTTAGAGCTTCCTATCATTTTTTTTTTGCATAGCGTTTATAAGGCATGTAATTTATTTATCAAATTTAAAGTACAAAGAGTTGCTTACAAACTAAACACTCAAAACATATATAATTTTATCAGATTATCCAAAGAAAACAAGTATTAAAATTGAAAATAAGCAACATAACACAAACCTAAAATTATAAATAGTAATGATTTAATATTCATGTAAATTGCTTCTAGATCCACCAAAACTGTTAAAATATTCTCCAAATAATGTATATGGAGGAGGAGCTTCTTGATCATGTTGTTGACCACATCGTTTTTGTAAAATTTGTGTTTGTTACACTTGAAAATATGCACAAACATTTAGATTATGCACAAAATTCAGATTATATAATAAATATTTGTTTTCTTTATTCAATTCACTTAAAGCATAATTTTGTCTTGATTTTTCAAATGATATTTTCGTTGTGCACTTGTTTTTTATATAATGTAATGTAACTTTTAATATAATATATATTTAATATACAATAACATCTTTTATGAAAAAACTGAAAACTAAAATTTATATAATCAAATTTTAAATTTTATAAATAAAATATGTTAATCATAAAATAAAATAAAATATATTTAAGATCATTTTTTGAGTAAAATATAAAATAAACCATTTGAAATAAACTTTACTCTATTTTAGAACTACCCTAATTTAGAGTAAAAATGCTCTAAAATAGAAGAAACCATTAACTATACTCTTACAAATCACAATCAATCAAACACTCTAACTGTAAGAAGTTTAACATAAATTAATAATTTGATAAAATAGTACAGTTAAACAAGAAAAATGAGAAATTACCTTGACCCACCATATTGTCTTTCCATTAAAGTTTAAGATATCTGCAAAGAAAATTTCTCAATTAAATTTCTAATAATGTAAACACAAAAGTATAATAAATACATTTTTAAAGATATTGAGAAATTTGCCAAATATTTAAAATGAGAAAATTTAACATAAATTTCTAGTTTTGAAATATTTATTTATTAAATGTTAATGTATTTTCTATCTATGAGAAACTCATTTTCTTTGATAATAATGGCCTAAGTGACATAGGCCTCTCTCATTGATTGTATGACATGATGACCAAACATAAACATAAAGCTACTTAGTTTACAAAAAAAAAACATAAAGCTACTTACATAAAACTCCTTTTAAGTAGCTCCATTATAAAGCTAACTAACTACACAAATCTTTGTTAAACCGACTACTTTTCAGATTCATACATTGAAATATAATGTAAAAACCTCTACTCTCCTTTTGTATTCCTTCTTTTATGCCAATATTAATGGGCGGATTATATAATATTGTTTCAAATTTTCTGTGTCAATAGTTGTTATAATTTATAACGATTTCTCATCTGTGTTTAGAAGATTTGATGGCTGGGAACTATCCTTCGTTCCAAAATACAATCCCTAGATTCAAAAATTACAACTTTGCGAGCAGCTCATCTCATCATCAAAATCATGATGGTTTAGTGGTGGAAGATCATCAACAAGAAGAAAACATGATGATAAAAGAACAAGACAGGCTACTTCCGATAGCAAACGTAGGAAGGATCATGAAGAACATTCTTCCACCAAACGCAAAGATCTCTAAAGAAGCAAAAGAGACTATGCAAGAATGTGTCTCCGAGTTCATAAGCTTCGTCACTGGAGAAGCCTCTGATAAATGCCACAAGGAGAAGAGAAAGACTGTCAACGGAGAAGATATCTGTTGGGCTATGGCAAATCTAGGGTTTGATGATTACGCCGAGCAGCTCAAGAAATACTTAAATCGTTACAGAGTGATTGAAGGTGAGAGAGCCAATCATCATGGCAAAGGAGGAGCTAAACTATCCTCACCGGATAATTAATTGATCGTGGCTGTGTTTGATTTCCTTTTTATGTGATCTTGTTTAGTTCTTTGACCAGCTTCTTCTACCATTATATATATTGCGATCTATTATATATATATATATATATATATATATATATATATAGTTCCACATATAGATCATATATAAGATGCATCTATGGTTTGAGGCTGTGAAGAAATATGTGTACTTCTTCCTTATTTTGTTAATTTTCATGACTGGAAATTTAAGGGTGCTTTTAAATTTTCTTTTAATAATCCATATATATGATCATATAATATTAGCAATTCGGGTAAATTAATTGCCGATTATGGTCTCTGAATTCAGAAAATAAAGATCGGTGGTGTCTTCTATGATAGTGCAGATGAAGGAATACATGAACCATTAATAGAATTTTAGGATGAGTTTTCTTCTATAGAACTTGGCCCTCTCTCTCTCCCTCTCTCTGTGTTGCTTCAGTTTTTTATCAGACGACTTAGATTTAATTAGTTTTTGACTGATATAAAATAAGTCTTACCAGACCACCATACTGCAAGTCTTGCCACAACCCACCTAACAACTTTTTTACTATTTGCCATCTTAGTATTTATATATATATACCGTCAATCATGAATGAAGATAAATTATAATGCAAAATCAAGTTTGTAGGGTTCTTCTTCTGGACAGTGAAAATATATAGCATGTGGTTGTGCTCAAGAGGAATCATACAATTTTTTTTTTTTTTTGGGGGGGGGGGGCAAACCTTTCATTAGAATAAACTTGGAACAAAGTCATTACCATGGAGAAATCATACAATAAGATCAAAATTATATATCAGAGAAAATTTCAAAATATATAGTTCTGTACTCTGTGGAATTTGTATATATGCATATATCAATCAATTTTGTCGATGAAAAAAGCAATCTTCTTGTTCAGTGTTTGTATATATAAAGTCATCATTATTAGCATTTGCATACGTACAGACTTTCACATTTAACTAATCAACACTAAAAATCCATTCCGTACAGATCAAGTAGATTTAAACTTACTACTTCAGTATTGTTTCTATTTGAACTTTTATAGATATGATGAAATTACTATATTTGTACCTCACTTTGTAAAACGTAAATAATAATTAAAAATTGGTTAAATTGGTCTATAAAGCGAGTGGTCCATAAATCCCGAACAATTCCCCTGGTTCTTCTTTTGATTTTTATAAGCCCTAGACTCCTGGACCATCGAAATAAAGAAAGTTATTTATATATAAATTAATATTCATATATATCTGACTCATGCTAACGTATGCTTTTATACTCCAAATTCAAAACTTACCATTTCAATTGTTTTTGGTTAATATAACTTCAACCGTTGATCAAACAAAAACGTTACGTACAGCTTCTCAAAAAGATAATATATACATAAGTTGATATAGAGTGAATTAAAATATTATTAATATTGGCATATATTAATATATATATTATTTTTATTGTAAATTTATTCAATCAAATGGTTCCATATGTAAAGTTGTTTAAAAAATAAAGAATCAAACATCAAGGAATTTGGAACTGGCAAGCCACCTAAATCTATTGATTAGTCCAAATTAAGAGAACATATTTTTTGAAAAAAAAAATGTTAATATTTTGAAGTAAATATTTTTTAAAAATTTAAAGCTAAATATAACTTATTGGACATTATTAGTGAGAATAACATTATCGACTTCTCAACAATACTTATAAATTTATTAATAATTTAATAATAAATTTAAATTTTAAATTATAATTAAAAGTTAAATCCCTAAATAAAAGTTAGCCACAAAACAGTTTTTTTTTTCTTATTCCAATTTATCCTTTTACTTCATACATTACTCTTCCGTTTACCCATATGTTTTCCTTTTCTCTTTTATATCATAATTGTATAATTTAGTTTTATATTGTTTCAGTTTCTTACTTCATCATGTTTAATAAGGTATGTGATTAGTTTGTTGTTTGTCAATATTTTAGGAAAACTAAAAAACTATGTTGAATTCTTGATGCCTTAATGTAGTTAGTGATGATTTATTTAGGGAACTAAAGATTCTTTGAGAATCAATACTTGTGAAAGTTTGAAAGGCTATTGAAGTGTTTGTTGTTTTCAAAAACAAATGAAAGATTGCTATCATAACATATAAATTGGCTATTAGATATTGTTGACCATTTTGATATCGGTGAACCTTTGATAAGCTAAAAGCCTAAAACTATTAATAGTTAGATTCATGGTTTTTTTTTCACTTTTCTCTCTAAGAGCATGTTTAAATCCTAAGATTTTATTTGGTGTTCTTAACTTTTTTTCGGATTTAAAAAAAAAAATAGCCAATCGTAGGTCGTCACGTGTCGTGGGGCCCACGAACAGTTTAAGAACATAACCAAAAACACCTCTTGCAAAAAAGTTATAACGGGTGGATTTTATTTTTTTGTGGGGCTCACACCTCTTAAAAACCTCTTAAGAGATAGGGTTAAAGGTGCTCTAAGGCTCTAACTTGGAATCAGTGCTTATTATAAATTGTGTGCTGATGAAGATGGAAACAAATGATAATGAATTATATTGTAAATGGGTAGTGTAAAGCGCATCTGGTGTAGTGGTATCATAGTACCCTCCCACGGTACTGACCAGGGTTCGATTCCCTGGATGCGTATTTTTAGTTTATGTATTCTTTTGTGCCAACGGTAGTTAGTTGGATGTTCATGCGGTTTTGGTTTGGTTACTAGGATGAGAATCAAAATCAAGCAGCAGTTGCACCAGATCTGAAATTTACAATATTACTGCCTTCTCATAAAGAAAGGCCTTGCCAACATATCTTTCTCCTGAAACTTGTTGAGTAGCTTTGGTGTGTATTATTAAATTTTTTTTTGGTTGGTACCTAGTGATGCATGGTGTACTATTTCGATTGATTGTCTTCTTGTACTTAAAAAAAAAAAAAAGGCATAAAGAAAAATGAAGACTTTGGTAGGGTCTCTGTACTACTACTGCCTTTGTGAGTCTGTGACCAGTGCCGGCTCAACAGGGAGGGCAAGGAGTGCAGTGGCCCAGGGCCCACCCTTAAATTCAGCAAATTTAACAACTAAAAGGGCCATATTTTTTATTTTTCTTTTACAGTAAGGGCCCATTATTTTAAAATTAATTAACTATTAGGTGCAAAATTATTTTTGCCCAAGGGCCTAAGAGCATCATTATCCCACATACTTAGTTAAGGGTTCTTAATCTTTTTTTAATAATTTTTAGTTGGAAAAGTAGATTAAGAGACTTAGTTAAGAGACGGGCATGTTTGTATGGTCCATTGCAAGTCTCTTATTTAAAGGTTCTTAAAAATTTTTTTTATAAACTTCAAATTTATTGATTAAATTATTAAACATAATTTTTTTTTTTTTTTAAAAAGAGGCTATTTGATCAATCATGATACAACAAATCATGTTTAATTGTGTGTAATTATGATTAATCATCTATCTTTAACTAAACACAACCAGGTCTTACTTTGCAAAGCGATGCTACACACTTACCTCCAACACAAGCCACTGCTGCTCTCAGTTCCTCTAACGAAACCGTTCCCAAGCCACTCCTATGCACGCTGTTCCACGGTGTGTTTCATACGATATGGTGAGTATTTCTTCAGCCATTCCGTTTGCAGTTTTCTCGAGCTGTGACTCGATTGTTTCTTTCCTGGTCAGATAGAAGGATTCAGTATCTAATTCCAGTGGAGCAGTCTGCAGAAAGAGGAACAAAAAGAACAAGGATGAGGAGCTTTCGTTTTGTTGTATGAATGAGACAAGTAGTGAACTTCATTAACCTGGAACCGGGTTTGGAAAACACATGGAACGTCAGAAAAAAGAATGTCCCACATGAGAAGACTAAAAATGGTTAACCAGATGATACTCTATGTATGCATCCCCTGCCATCCTCCTTCTCCTTCTCCATTGTAATACTGCAATGATCTCCCTTGGATGGTGATCTCAGGGATCTTGTTGTCAATGAGATTTGAGAAGAAAAGAGGATAGATCTTGCTCTCCGTTGAGGAAGAACAGCCTCTGCAACATAAAACCAAATTGATTTCTTCTAATCCTTAAACAAAGTAGGTTAGTTTCTGCAGCAAGCAGAAGAGTTCACCTCAACACGCCATATGAGAGATTCTGATGTACTTGATATCTTAGCACATAGTCATGTTCTTTCTAGAAGCATTGTTCCTATATTCTGCCTAAAAGTTAAACAAAACAACTCAACCTCAAAGAGAAACAGAAACATGGTTTTAAGAACCTAATTACAAAGAAAAACAAACTAACCTCATTCCATCACTGTAATAAGAACAAAGTGAATTAACAAGGTTTCTCTTTCTTGAACTGCGGCTGTTCACCTGCAAGCAAACCAATAAGAGAACCACAACCTTTGAAATCTAATACCTCCAGTAAACAGAGCAAACACCTTTAACGAAAGTTTGGTCCAACCTTGTTCATAAATAAGATATCACGAAGTTCAGTGACGTTAAGCAACTCTGTGATCTCCTTCATCGTTGGGTAACTTAGATTGTTTGTGTCTTCCACTGAGGTCTTGAATCCCGACGAGGAGAGATGAATCACGACGAGGAGAGATCAATCACGACGTTTTCGATTCGAAACCGTCTGATTTCAAGAAGTCGGGAGAGAAAGAGATACAAGAAAGGAGGAGACTTGAATGTGTGACGCGTGTCTCATAAGAGACGCCTCTTCTTCTCCTTAATTAAGCGACGTCTCTTCTATTAAAAGGTAATTTTCTTTTTTTTTTAATTATCATTAACCTAAGAAACGGCCATAAGCAACTCCGATAATGACGCTCTAATACAATGTTAAGCCGGCCCTGTCTGTGACTATTGGAAGTGGATACAGATAATTGTTTTATTCTTAGTCACACAAATAAACTGGAGCGGGAAGTGTGTCTACTTTATGGTTTACACGAACCATGCATGGAGCCAGCCAAGAAAGAGAGGAATGAATCGCCTTACCATCTTCCTCCTGGCAGCTACTCTCGCCTTGTCTTCAGCTATGAGATGCGGCTGCGATGCTAATTACACCAGGAACGATTTCCCTCACGATTTCGCTTTTGGATCCGGCACTTCTGCTTATCAGGTAAGGAAGATGATTCTCTTTTTTTTCTTTGGATCATCTGGAGAGTAAATGTTTGTTTGGTCTCTGAAAAGTGGGAAGGAGCTTTTGATGAAGATGGGAAAAAGCCTAGCGTCTGGGATACTTATGTTCACTCTCGTAAGCCTTTCTCCTTTTTTTTGTTTTCTTTGGTGTTTGGATATTAGTTAACTCATACATTAAATCATAGCCACCCAAAATTAGGAGGTGTTTAACAAATTTCTTGACATTAACATCAATTTTGGAAATTTAATGGTTTCAACAGGTAACTTAGATAATGGAGACATAGCTTGTGATGGGTATCACAAGTACAAGGTTCCCTTTCTCTTTCTTTGGTCTCTAATTCAAACTCGTTTTTTTAATTAAAAAGAGTCTATGTTTTATTAGATTGGCAAAGTTGTTATCACCACTATGACATGCTTTCCAATTGTCACTCTGCAGGAAGATGTGCAGCTGATGGTGGAAACTGGCTTAGATGCATTCAGATTCTCCATCTCTTGGTCTAGGCTTATACCCAGTTAGTGTTTCCTCTTAAGCATATGCTCCCCAGTTTTCTTTCCGTTTTGTGAAGGGACCAATTCATTTCATGAGCTCTTATCTCATTAGATGGAAGAGGTCCTGTTAACCCAAAAGGTCTAATGTTCTACAAAAACTTCATCCATGAACTTGTAACCAACGGTAACATCCCGTCTTCATATATATATCCAATTACTTCCTGCGGTGCTAAGATGTTTGGTTCTAATTCCTATGAACTGCATTTTTATGTAACCTTTTGACCAGGAATTGAACCACATGTTACACTGTACCACTACGATCATCCCCAGTCTCTCGAGGATGAGTATGGAGGATGGCTCAACCGCAGAATTATGTAGGCTACTCAAAGTGCCATTTGCTTAGATTCTTTTTTACATATATCTAGAGGAAGGATGACCTGAATACAAGAACACTTTCTTTCTATTTGCCAGCAAAGACTTTACTGCTTATGCAGATGTTTGCTTCAGAGAGTTTGGGAACCACGTCAAATTCTGGACCACAATCAACGAGGCTAATATATTCACTATTGGAGGTTACGACGGTGGAGGTACACCACCTGGTCGTTGTTCTACCTGCTTGTCAGGCAACTCTTCCACTGAACCATATATCGTAGCCCATAACTTGCTGCTTAGACACGCCTCTGCTTCAAGGCTATACAAGCAAAAGTACAAGGTAATACTTGCTTCTACATTTCATAAACCCTCTCTTGAATGTGTGAGTTTGATGACAAAGGAGCATATATATAATGTGCAGGATACGCAAGGAGGTTTTGTAGGCTTCAGCATATTTGCAATAGGATTTAGACCTAGTACAAACTCCAAGGATGATGAAATGGCAATTCAAAGATTCAAAGATTTCTTCTTCGCCTGGTGAGTCAGTCAGGGCACAAAATGTTGTTGATGCATATCCAAGTTTCAAAGATGAAGGAGCTAATCATAAAATCCTCACAGGATGCTTGGGCCTCTTACATATGGAGACTATCCGGATGGAATGAAAAGAATCATTGGAACAAGACTGCCAGTTTTCACAGAGGAAGAATCAGAACAAGTTAAAGGCTCATCTGACTTTCTAGGAGTCATTCACTATCTTGCGGCTTCTGTCTCAAACGCCCAATCCAAACCTTTTCTTCCAGGAGACTCGAAATTCTTGGCAGACATGGGCGTATTACTAACTTGTAAGGAATCATATTTAACCCAATCTTTTCAATGAACAAAACAAATTCTTTGTTTTTGCTAACCATTCTCATTCTTCATCTTGATTTTGGACAGACGCTGGGAACTTCACAGCCTTTGAGGTACAAGTTTTAAGTCTACCAAATTCAGATGCAAAACTCTTAATATTCCTTGTAGAGCCCAAGCTTTTGAATGCCCTTCAATACATCTCTCTTAGTTGTGTTTATATTTTGTTTGGACAAAGTATGAAGTTGCTCCATGGGCTATGGAAGGTGTCCTAGAGTATATAAAACAGAGCTATGGCAATCCTACTGTCTACATTCTTGAGAATGGTTCCTTTCTCCTTCCTTCTCTTACCCTTCTTTTGTCTTTCTCTGCTCAACTCTATTGCCAATGCAAACATATAGGTAAACCGATGAAGCAAGACTTGCAGCTGCAGCAGGAGGACACACCAAGGATTGAGTTCTTACATGCTTACATGGGTGCTGTCCTCAAAGCCGTTAGGTAAGAAAAGGTGTGTTTCTTACTTCCTGTTCTCTGTTTTTTGTTTTTTTGTCGGTGTAACAAAAAGAAAAAACATCACACTACGTGCAGGAATGGATCAGACACGAGAGGGTACTTCGTGTGGTCATTTATGGACCTGTATGAGTTACTGAGTGGATACGAGTTTAGTTTCGGAATTTACTCTGTGAATTTCAGTGATCCTCATCGCAAGAGATCTCCAAAACTCTCTGCACATTGGTACTCTGCTTTTCTCAAGGGCAACACCACCTTTCTTGATTCCCAAGACATCATGCAACTGCAGAGCAACTTGCATTCTTCAGCCACTTCCAGTTTTTGATTTCATAAAGAGTTAAAGTGATTTGAGTATAATCGGAATGTTGTTTCACACATACATAAAACTCTGTTGTTTTATTTCACTCAAACAAACAAACAAAGGAAAAGGGTAGGAAACTGGAAAGAGTGGGAAAAGACGATACAATACTAATACAAAACACACAGAGGGGAGAGATGAAACAAAACCAGCGACAAAAGCCTTATTACTGCTTTTGGAGCTCAACGACCTTAGCCCACGCAGGCCTGGCAGAGATCTTCTTGACCCACTCGCTAACCTTAGGGCGAGACTCAAAGAGGGTCTTGGAGTCGGTACCCATCAAGTAGTGAATGACAGGGAGGTGGTGGAGATCAGCCAAAGTGAAGCAATCACAAGCCAAGAACTCAGATTTCTCGAGCCTTGCCTCGTAGATATCCAAAACTCTGACGAGCTTACCTTCGAGCTCTTGGACAGCGGCTGGATCGGTTGTCAAGCCAAACATGCCTTTGAAGATACGCTCGAAGGCAATCTTGGAGGCGATAGGGTCAAACTGTTGACCTTCAACATTGAGCCAGACCTTGGTGAGTGCCTTGACTTTGTTGCAGCCTGGGCACAGAAGCTTCTCACCATTCTCACTGTATTCATCCGCTATGTACTCTGTAATGGCTCGTGACTCTGCCCAACAAAAAAAAAAAGAATCAGCAATCATTGACGTATCAGCAACCAACCAAAAAAAAAAAAAAAAAGCTCACCGAATAGAGTTAAGTCACCGTCTTGGAGAGCAGGGATTTGACCGAATGGCTATCAGAAAGAGAAAAGGAAAGAGACGTCAGATCTTACGATGAAAAAAAATAAGAAAGCTGAGTGTAGAGAGAGAGAAGGGGAGTTACGTTGAGGGAAAGGAAAGGCTCCTGCTTGTGAGCACCGGCTCTCATGTCGACGGGGATCAACTCGAAGTCGAGGTCCTTCTCGTAAAGAGCAGCGAGAACGCGCATCGTGGCGGTGGACATGGGGACTCCGTGAACTTTGATGCTCGCCATGGTGATCGTCGGAGAAGATTTGGATGTGAATTTCAAGTTGTAATGGGAATGGGAATGGGATGGAGAGAAGAGAAGGGAAGAATGGCGAAGCTTTATAGGAAGAGGAGGAAGGAGGAGAATAGTTCTCATCATTCTTCTATTCCAGAAACTTCTCACCACCACCACTACCACGTCTTCCCCCACTTTCTCTCTGTTTCTTTGCTCTCTTTTTCATTTAATTAATATTTCCTTTATCTACTACATTATCGCCAAGCATCTTATATTTCACATCTCACATTTTTATTTACTAATTTTTTTCTCTTTCTTTTTCCCCACACAAAAATAAATAATCGTGAAAACACCCTAACCTATTGATTAAAGATTAAATATTTCTACTCAGTATGCAATTTTTTTTGTAGATACTAAAATGTAAGTTATCAAAAAATTTAAAATATTGTAGATAGAACCATTTGTTGTGGTTGTATATTGCAAAGAGAACTTATTGGTAGATGATATCATTGTTATTCGTTGATCCATTTTGTGGAGAAAGTTTGTGGTAAACTTGTACTTTTATTCATTAATATTGCATATATTAGAGATAGTTCATCATTATTTGTAATAACTAGGTGTGTCGCCCGTACATGCGGGCAAAATCATTTTATAATTACTTATTAATACATATATTAGTAATTAAAACATTATAATGTAAATTATTATTTACGTCTTCATTATAATGTAAATCATTTTATATATTATATTTTTTTTTGAAAATTTCCTTTATTATATTCATTTTTAATAAATAAAAAATTCTTTTAATAAATAAAAATTTAGAAATTATTCAATATTTTCTTTTAATTTATATAAAATTAATAATTTTATTTGATTAATATTTAGTTATGTGTTTCTGTTTTTTTTAATTTTAATTTTTTATTAAATAATCTTTTGGATAACAACGCAATATATATAAAAATTATCTTGTTATTTTAAAATATATTTTTTAATTTTTTGGATAATTCTTACTATTACTAATTTTAATCATTTATCTAATAAAAATAATTTATTTTTATTTTTGACTAATATATATTTTATTCATTAAAAGTATAAATGATATTAACTACTTTAACTTTTAACGTGAGAGTTCAGATGCAAAAAATCACTTCGTGTAAATGATTGTATAGATAGATGGAGAAAAATATTATATAATGATATATATTCAGTAATAAAATAAAGCAGATATAAAACGAGTATTTGTACCATTTTATTCTTTTTAGTTATTTAAGCAAAGAATAAAGGACTTTAGACCAATCAAAAGCACTTTGTTAAAGAAGAAAAGTGACAGGGGATTAGATGAGAAAGTCATCCTCCTCCTGTAGAACCCAATGTTCGATCCTCAGCCGGACGACTCTGCTCAAGTAATATATATTTGAAATTCTAGTACGTACATTCAAGTTTATTACCTATTTAAATAACACGAAAGAAAGAGGACTGGCCGACAAACCCAGCCTTTTTGCTTATTATTCACTGCTTGTTGACATAAAATAAACTCAGATGTCATGTGATCATCAGTGACGTCAGATTCAATCCTATCAAGAATTCTCAGATGTTACAGAAAACGTTGTAATAAAAGTTTTTTATTTTTAACTTTCATGAAATTCTTAAACCAAAAATATTATTTAATAAATCAATAATACCAAGGAGATGTTATTCAATGATGTATTTGTTCTTTTATATATTAATTGAAAATTTATTTTGTCTCTTATATAAACAGTTAAGAAAAATCTTTATAATTTTATTGGTCAATAAATTTTAATTTTTATTTATTTTAATCAAATCTATAAAAGATAATCCTAAAACTAATTAATATTAGTTACCAAACAATTTATAGAATCTTATGCATATAGTATCTAATAGTAGCAATTATATAATTTTTTTATAATACTTCATCATTTATTTTTCTTCAGATTAGTCTATTTATAAATTATAAAAGTATGTTGTTGCAAAATAGTTAATAAACTAATATACTAGCTTTATTTTTCTATTATAAATAGTCGTAAAAAAACTTTATTTTCCTATATATGTCATAATATACATATATAAAACATATAATTTTAATAAAAAAACTATAAGAACTATTAATGCATTATATAACGAATTTATAAATTATTTACATTAGTTTAAAATCATCAGTGTTGATAAATATAAAATTTTAAAAAACATAATGGCATTTATATTGATTCATTTCTAATGGTTTATAAAATATATAACATTTTATAATTATATTAATATTTCGTAATCATTTTTAAAGTTTTAAATCATCAGTACTAATTATTATATCATTAATAAGAGTTTACAAATCAATATATAAAGATCTTTAGAAAAATATTTTGTAAAATTTAGATCACCAATAAGTATTTATAAAACTATTTTATAAAATTCTTAAATCATATAAAGATCTTTAAAATAAATATTTTAGAAATTTTAAAATCACCGATAAGTATTTATAAAAGTATTTTATAAAATTCTTAAATCATTTTTTAAAGTTTATAAATTTCTTAAATGGTGTGTTAAAGTAGTTAATAAAACTAATATAGTAGTTTTATTTTTCTATTATAAACTGTCGTAAAAAGTTTTATTTTCCTATATAAGTCATAATATACATATATAAAGCATATAATTTTAATAAAATCATATTATAATAACTATTAATGCATCATATAAAGACTTTGTAAATCATTTACATTCGTTTAAAATCATTTGTAATGATTAAAATATAATTCGTAAAAAAAATTAAATCATTTATATTGATTCAATAATAATGGTTTATAAAATATATATAATCGATTATAATTATATAAATATTTTGTAATCATTTTTAAGGTTTTAAATCAGCAGTAATGATTACTATATCAATAATAAGAGTTTAAAATCAATATATAAATATCTTTAAAATATTTTATAAAATTAAAAATCATAGATAAGTATTTAGAAAATTATTTTATAAAATTCTTAAATCATTTTTCAGTTTATAAACTATTTATCATAGATAAAAATTTATTTATTTGAGTTATAAAACTATTTATCAGGATTTGTGAAACTATTTATAAGTATTTTAATTTTTCTGAGAAATAATTCATAATATTAAATTTTTAAAAATATTTTATAAATTATTTATAATTGTATAGTTTCCTTTATAAGATGTTATAAAAAATATCAAATCAGAATCAATGAAAAATATTATTTCCTTCACAAGTTTATTATTTTCAAAACCTTTACCAAAAATTTCAAAAACAAAAAAAAAATTGTTTTTTATCTAAAAACAAAATAACCACAAAAATTATTCCAATCATAAAACAATCCAAAGAATATTATGAATAAAAGTATATTTCTAAATTTATGAATTTTTATATTCTTAAATTTTTATTAAATTAAGAGAGTTCACATATGTATAGTTATGTTTCTTCTTATTAATTTTTGTGGTTTATACTTTAATTGCAAGTACAAGTCTATTTGCCACATTAGTTCATATTTTTGGATTTTAGTAACTTTTATGAACAAAAAAATTGATCTACAAACCAACTGAACTATATATATATGCATGTTGTACCGATAATTTTATAAAATAATTTAATGAAATATTGTTTTGTAAAAGAAGTAAAAACTCTAACTAAATACTACATAAATAATATTTAAAATTTTAAAAATTATTAATAAATACAATATGTTTATTAAATAATTATTTACAAAAAATTCAAATTCAGTTTTAAAATAATAAAATATATTATTGCAGGTCAAAAAATAAAATACTATATTATATAAAATTTAAAAATTATTTTTACCCGTAAATTTGCGGGTAACCACCTAGTAGAGTTTAAATCTTTAAACATTATATTGTTATTTGAATGATGATTTTAAATTCTGTTTTAAAATCTAGTGTTATTCAATGAATGATTTAAATTATTTTAAAAAAATTTAGTGTTATTCAATTTTTAAGGATTTTAAAAAATTATTTATATTTTTAATTGATTTCAAATCACTCCTTATGGAGTTTTATGAATAAATAAATGAACTTAAAATTCAATATATACTGCATAAATTTTGGAATTCTTAAACTTAAACTATATTAAAATTTAAAATTTGTTGGATTGCAAAGCATTAATAATTGATTTTAAATCACACATTGAATAACATCCCTGAAACAAAGCACAACATATGGACACCACTTTATCAGAGATAGTTTAAAAAGCTATATTTTATACAATTTTACCTAACCTATAATATTACTAATTATCTATCCTTAAATATAACTTAAATATGGTTAGATTTAAAGAAATAAATCTAAACAAATATCTTGGCCAATTATGTAATAATTAAGATCTTCCATATCGGTTCCAATTAATGTGATCTATAATAAATTATAATTAAAAATTAGTGCTAACAACTTTCGTCATATTTATAAGACATTCTATGTCAATTTTGTTATAAAAGTTACCAAAGAATATGGAATGTTAAAGATATATATGGAATGTTTGATTGTTGATTACACTAAATAACCAACAGAACATTTAAAATACATAACCAAAACTATGCATAAATACCATCAATACTATGATATTTTTAGATATTTTTGCAAAATAATTTTGTCACATGTCTTTCTTACAATTAATTTTACTAAATAAATATGACATGATAAAATAAAATTATGACGTTGATGTAGGCAAATTACAAAAACTTTATTTAATTAAAACCCAAAAAAATCATATATCATGGTTAATGATTCACATGTACATCAGTTCACTTGTACAATGATTTATATGTAAACCAAGTAATTTTTTATGCATTTGCAAATTTAAGTATTTTAAAGATCTATATTGTTAACGTGTACACATATATTTCACTGTCCACGTGTACACATGTATTTCATTGTAAACGTGTACACATGTATTTCATTGTAAACGTGTACACATGTATTTAAATGTCCACGTGTACACATGTATTTCATTGTAAACGTGTACACATGTATTTCACTGTCCACGTGTACACCGGTTAATCAATACAACCATTCGGTTTTGACATATATTTGCAAGCTTAAATAGTTAAAGGACCAATATCATCTAGCATCAACTGAAATTATCTAGTATAAAGTAATTGATTAAAGACTTTCTATGTCTTATGATTTTAATTATTTTTAGTATTTTTAGTTCATTTAGATTGTAAGTCATATGTTGTGTAGTCAAAAGAGAAGAGATCAACTAAATACGATGACATACATGTCTACAACAAAAATAGAGGCTAACATGTGTATAGTAACATGTTAATGTTCGATATAATCCATTAAATTTCATCAACAAGTCAGTATTCAACATTATCCATTAGATTTCATTTTCATAAACACTCAAATTTGGGATTTCTTCGACTTCATAGGTTATATCATCAGAGGGAGAGAATATGTCTAATGTGAAAATACTTTTTTGTTTTCACATATGTGGGAACTAGTATCCACATGTATACAAAAATTCTACGATCCTCGAGTACAAAGTTTTTACTATATCCATGTGTACACACTCTCTATATGAATTGCCTACCAAGAAAAATTTACGTACAACATCACTATCTTCGTTCTTATTGATTTCATACCTTGTTAAAACCAAGGGCCATAAAGGATATCAACGCTTTGTTTATGGACGAGGTACGAATGGTGGCTTTCCGTGGTAGTGAAAGATATGGCAGATGAGTAAAAGATTCTTCGGTGGAGCATACGGCTGAGGGAAAAACTCAACAGAAGTTTGTTACCAATGCCCATCGCAACAAAAAATTGTACAAATTTGGTTATTACTTTGATTTTGTATGCGTGAATGTGTGATGATGATTGTCAGAGTTCATTATCGGACTCTCATGATTTTCCTTTGAAGACGATATAGAGGAGAGTCCACATCGGCTATCACGGCGAGTCGCAACCAAAGGAGCCACGCGATGACGGTGAAACCACAACTTAGGCCATGTTTATTGGTGAGTTCTTAGGATGAGGTTCTTAGCGTAATTTAAGAACCGTCTCTTAACTTTAACTAAGAAAAAATTAAGAGACGGTTCTTAAATTACGCTAAGAACCCCACCCTAAGATATCCCCAATAATCATGCCCTTAGAATCTAATAATCATGGTTGAATTTCTATTATTAATTAGTAATCTTTTTACTGATGAACACAAAACAGAAGACAACGACGTGCGAGAAAGAAAAAAATAAATGTGAAATTTAATCTTGGCCGTCGAAAATAGGAGGAAGCCAGGTTGGTCGAATGATTGTTGTTAAATGGTAGATATATGTCTTTTCCAGATCTGCCTAGTTAAATCTTGTATATCGGATAGGAGGAGAGATGTCTAGCTGAGGTTAATTTCCACTTATTCTCTAGTTAGGTCAATAAGTTTTGAAGTTATGATTAATACCCCATCCGTTTCATTTTAATTGTCGTTCTGATTTTATGCGCACATATTAATAAAATATATAATTTTATATATTTCCAAAATAAAAACACAATTACCTATACACCTAACCATATTTCGACCAATAGAAAAATAAACTGGAGAATATTCTAAATAAATTTTACATTGAAACTATAAAACAACACTTATTTTGAAACGAAATTTTTTTCTCTACAACGACAATTAAATCAAAACGGAGGGAGTATATTTTAGTTAGGATTCAATAGGTTGTTGGAAGAATGTGTTTGTAGCAAGAAGTGATCTATTATGATATAAAAAGATGGAAAGTGACCCTGAATGTAATTGTTTCAGATATATATACTTTTGAGAATGAATTTCATAAAATATGAAGTACATATATACAAATTATGACTGAACTCTCAATTATGGCTCGGTCTTTTGAAGGAGACATTCTTCGTGTTTCACCTAAGCTAAGCGTTACTTACCCATCTACTACTAGAAATATCATTTTTCATCCGATTTGCATGTGATAAGCATGCCACTAATGTCTCTAAGATATAATAAATTCTTATAACATAAGTCAAATGTGTATATATTTCCAAACTATAGAAAAAAAAATTTACATACGTCAAAATTAATCTCTTAGTTATAATCGTTTGATTGTTAAAGTTGAAATGTTATTTCACACTTGAATGTAATTAAAAAAATATTAAATAAAAGTTTACTATAAAATTATTCCGCGCTTTAAAAGTATGGAATAAAATATAGTTTTGATTTTAGAAGAATGTTGAACCAGTCTCATATAAATTTTTATATTTTGAGAAAAGTAGCTCGTTTGAAAACTTTTTCTTATACATGTCAATTAAGATCGAAGCCCAGAGTCTGAGCCCGCCCAACTCTAAAAAATACTGGGCTTGGGCTTAGTTTTATAAGTTCCAAAATTGGGCTTTTCGGGCTAAGCCCATTTGGGTTTTCGATATTTTGAGCTTAAATTCGTTTGGGCTATGGCCAGTCCATAAAACCCAGAACTTTATATTTTAGTTTAAATATTATCATTCTTATAATCAAAATCACTATTAATATTGACATATTATTTTATCTAAAATTTAATAAAGCAAATATGAAAGTTGTTAATGCACCTTATTGTTCGATTATTACAAATGTCATATTTTTTTATTTTGCAAATATATCTTCTTCTTTTATGTACAACATAATTTTAAAATACGAAGTCTAAAACGTTTGATCATGTTTATCATAAATTTTATTTTCTTATATATTTAGTTTTAATTTATATTTGATTACTTTAATTTCTTTATAATATGCTTTTACGGCATACCAAAAAGTAAAACACTTTTGATAAAAAAAAGTTTAAGTTCACTTTATATTTACAAACATAAGGTTGAAACTGATTTTTAGTGAAAATTCACATGTATTAAAACGATAGAAGTAACAATGACAAAATATTTATCAAAAAAAACAAAAAGCATGAAAATCTCTATAACCTATTAGAGCATACCGAACTTTGAAATCTAGGCTTAAAATATTTTTGGACCAGACCAAACCATTTAAATATTTATGAGTTTAGTGAATTTGAATATGGCCGGTCTAGACCAGCCTGAATTGATACTAGCCCGAATTGATACCTCTACTCTTTCTTAATTCTCTCTTCTATTATTTTAACGGATTAAATTGTTCATTCATAAATTTGGCGAGTCAAGTTGGAACTTTTGCCAGAAATGTATTTGAGCTGCATTTTCTTCACATACCTAACATTGTTAATACTTTAATAGATCCACGTTCCCAAATTAATTCTCCATTGAACTTAATTTGGGCTGCCATCCCGTAAAACCCATTGATGGGCCATTAAAAGATAAAATTGTGTGGAAGATTAGGATAGGGTGTCAATTCGGGCCGGTCCAGCTTGATCCTGTTCAAATCTGATAAGCCCGTAAATATTTAAGTCTGATCTAGTCTAAAAATATTTTGGGTCTAGATTTCAAAACCAGTCCGACTTTTATAGGATATTTTGAGCTTTTTAGGCTTTTCAAAAATAATTTATTATTATCATTTATATTATTTTAATACATGTGAATTTTCATAAAAAATTAGTTCCAATCTTAATTTTTTTGATATAAAATGAATTTAAACTTTTTCTTTATCAAAAGTGTTTAACTTTTTGTATGCTTTAAAAACATATTATAAAAATCAAATTTAACACAATTAAATTAATCAAATATAAATTAAAGATAAATATATAAAAACAAAATTTATGATAAATATAAGGGCAATTCTCTTAAATAGCCCTTTTTAAGTTTTTGTCACAAAAATAGCCCTCAAAAAATAAAATGACCAAAATAGACTTTTTTTTTTTTGAAATTTTGATTTTTTTTTTATTTTTTTTTTCAAATTTGAAACCCTAACCCCAAACCCACCCCTTAACTCTAAACTCTAAAGTGCAAATTAGTTAACCCTAGGGGTATAAATGCATAAAAATGAATTTTTTAGCTTCTAAAAAAAACATTTTGGTCATTTTCTTCCTTAAAAACTATTTTTGTGACAAATAAACTAAAAGAGGCTATCTAAGGGAATTTCTCTAAATATAATCAAACATTTCATACTTTATATTTTGAAAAAAACATGTTGTGCATAAAAAATAGTACATTTACAAAATAAAAATATAAAACTTATAATGATCAAACAATAAGGTACATTTATAATTTTTATATTTGATTTATTAGAGTTTGGATCAAAAATATTAAAACAATATGTCAATATTAATAGTAATTTTGAATGTAAGAATAATAATATTTTTAACTAAAATATAAACTTTTAGATTTTCAGGCTGATCCTATCTCAGATGGGTTTAGAGATGGGTTTAGACCCAAAATATCTAAAGTTCAAATGGGTTTAGTCAGAAATATCTAATTTTTTCAAGTTTATAAAACTAAACCAGAACTCGATAATTTTTAAAGTTGAATGGGTTCGGGCGGGCTTAGGCCCTAATTGAGCTAGGAACATCCACGTCATCAGAGTATCACATTCCCCTCTCTTTCAGTTCTATTTGTACACAAACTCTTCGTTACTATCTACGGGGGAAAAAGCTTTTGTTTCTGTGCTAACATTTCTGGGATCTGATCTTCTAAGTTGAGAGCGATGGCTACCGGAGAGGAGAAACCAGTGATGGTAGTTGGTGTCGACGAAAGTGAGCAGAGCACCTACGCATTGGAGTGGACTCTCGATCGTTTCTTTGCTCCCTACGCTCCCAATTTCCCTTTCAAGCTCATCATCGTCCACGCCAAACCTAACGCCGTCTCCGCCGTTGGTCTCGCTGGCCCCGGTAACCTCTTTGATTTCACACTTCTTCTTCTTCTAGGGTTCTGTTTTATGGAGATGATTTGTGGGTTTTTGGTGGTTCAGGAACTGCAGAGGTTGTGCCTTATGTTGATGCTGATTTGAAGCATACCGCCGTTAAGGTTATCGAGAAAGCCAAAGCACTCTGTCAGAGCAAGTCGGTACGGATTCATTCACTACCTTGTTCGATTATTCTGTTTTGTTATATAGATCAAAGCTTTGTCTTTATCATTCAAAAGCTTCAACCTTTGAGACAAACCCACAAGTTTTCTTCTTCTTTTTTCTCAACAATTTTATCTATTTTGTTTTTGGTTAGACACTTCAATCATGCTAGGTTTATTGTCTAGGTTCATGGCGCAATGATAGAAGTTTTTGAAGGCGATGCAAGGAATATTCTGTGCGAGGTTGTAGATAAACACCATGCTTCTCTTCTCGTTGTTGGAAGCCATGGTTATGGAGCTATCAAGAGGTAAACTTATTCTTTCTTTCTTTGTTTTTTTTAAGAATCCTTTGTGTATCGCATCTTTCAAATACATAGCTCTTCTTGATCCTGACAATCATCACTTATCTCTGTTTTGTGGACAGAGCGGTTCTTGGGAGCGTGAGTGATTACTGTGCTCATCATGCTCATTGCTCGGTGATGATCGTCAAGAAGCCTAAGATCAAGGTCTGAATTAATTATCTCAGTCAAAGCATTGTCAGTGTCGGTGAGAAGTGAAATAATGTGTTACCATCCATGTATGAAACGATCCAAGACAATCCATTTGTGTGTAATTGTGTTATTACATGTGCTCTTGTTTTAGTATATGTCCTGGCCTCCTAAACTATAAATTCCCGTTTAATAATATTGTGGGTTATCTTTCTCTGTTACCCATGACTTTTACACTTTGAGTCTTTGACAAATAAGTTTGACAACTTAAAAGTCTTATGTGAAAAGAGGAAAATAAATAAAAGCATATTAGTTGATTTTGTATTTAGTTTCTCTTGGAAAATAAAATCTATTGCCATATTTTAAATTTGGTTGTAGATCGTATGAAAGAAAAGTTATGTAAACTAAATTAACAGATTGCTTTGGCATTTGTTTACCAGAAAGAAAAAGCACTGTTTGGTCTCTGGATGAATGTTGCTGGTTGTAAATGAAAAAATGGAACATCATCTTCCCTGGATGAATGTTGTTGGTTGTAAATGAAAAAATGGAACATCTTTCCTGTGCCCTTGCAGCTCATGGAAATATCCTTAGTTTTTTTTTTTAAATGAAATTATGGGTTTGTTGGAATCCAAATTTGTTATTGCAGTCGGGTAATTGCGGTTTCGTTGGAATTCGATTTGGTCTTTAACAATTTAACCAAAAAAAAAAAAAAATTAGAACTGGAGAAAGAAAAGAAACCGGGAGGTCGCAGTTCCTCCTCCATCGCCGTAGCTTAGCTCCTCCTCCACTCCTCTCTCCCGCAATTTAGGAAAATATTACAAAATATATAAAATATTTCGAAAATATATGAAAATGCTTTAAACTCAACATGGTCTTTTCAAAACTTCAAAAAGATTTTATACACATTTAAGAATATCTTACTAAATAATAAATAAATAAATACATATATATATATATAGTTCAAATTCAGTAAGATATTCATAAACACTTCCTAAATACACATTTATGATTGTATTTTAAATACATATTTATGAAAGTTTTTCTAAATTTTAGGAAGATATTATACTTATTTACAAAAATCTTCCTAAACTCAATTTTGGTAAAATATCATGCATATTAAAGAAGGTATTCTTAAACTTTTTATAAGAAAACTTGTTTTCCAAAAAAACTTCAGAAATAAAAAAATTTAAAATAGAAATTGATTTTTAAAAAATATTTATTTATTTTATATATGCAAATAAAAAGTATAATTGTCATTTACTTCTTAAGGAAACATATTTTATTCATTTTGATTTTTGAGGTTAATTTGGAAACATAATCTTGTATTGAAGCTATTTGTGCTCATTCTTAAATAAAAGTATGTAATATATACGTTAATAATTTGATCAAATTAAGATTTTAAAGATATTTAACTTTTTATCAATTTATAGAATATACATATTTTAAATTTTGAAATTAAAATATTTATGGATTTTTATAGGTATATAGTTTAATTTAAATAATATTAAAAGTAAATATATTTTCTGAATATATATTAAATAAGATCTCCTACTCATATAGTTTTTATATGATCATTTGTATTTTTATATAGGAAATGTTTTAACCTTTTGATCACAAAATTTTCACTGTGGAATTTTCAATAGTTTTAATAATTTATATTCGTTTTTAAATTTCAAAATATAAAATATATGTAAATATCTAATTTTTTATTATATGGTTAATGTAAAATTTTAATTTTTTAAAAATACAAAACTAAATAAATATGATAAAAGATATATAAATTGTTATCAATATTTGTTATTCAATATCATTAGTTGTTATATATATTTTATATATGTTAGGTAATTATGTAAATTTTATTTTAAAAAGAAGGAAATTATTTTTTTGTAGGTTTTTTTTGACACACCACTTTTATTAATTCTTAAAGAATCGGACTACACTTTGAAGAAAGAGATGATCATAACTTTATGAGCATTACAACAATACAATAAAACATAAAAGATAGATGTAGAGAAATCTCTAGGATAAAAAAACAGCGAATTCATAGTAAAACTTGAATGCGTCGAAACAAGGTTCACAGCAAAGCCGGAATGGAACATAGTCACACTAAATCGTGACGTCAAAAATATCCAACTCACACCTCGAAATATCATCAAAACAAAATCCGTTATATTTTCAGGCCCCGTACGGATTGCTCCACAAGATAACAAAATGGTTAAGAATTTGGACAACTCCAACTGCTTTAAAGCAGGAAACGCGGCACTTCTCAAGAGGAAGGCCTCTGGTGATGATGAACCTCGATCTTAAGAGGAGGTTGATGATAATGGTAACGGTAAATCCACCAACAAACACAAGGTGGAAAATCTCTTCAATGCAAATAAATATAGCTTTGTGTGCACAGTGTTTTGGATCAAAGCCTCAGTGATCATTGATGAACTGTTAATTCGATCAAAACCCATAAATAAATTATGGGCCAAGCCCTTTCATTAGACTTAATAATCTGAGAGTTAATAATATGAGAAATTGTATGGCTTATGTCAGCGTATCCAACTCTAAGCATGATGGTCGTGAGGCAGCATGCGGCATATCTGAGATGACGCACTTTGTCGCCGGAAAGAGAAGTGGTGGGGCAAGATGGAGAGGAAACATTGAAAATCGAAAGGTTGGAGATTGTGAAGCTACCAAAGAGTGAAACGGAATCCTGTTTATAAAATGAAATTGATATGCTGAGGCAGTTTGAGGTTCTTGTTGCGATTGAAAATGAGCTTTGACAAAGGTGAAGTACAGTGGTGTTGAAGTACATCAACAGCCTGGGATGGTGGATTTGAAGTGCGAAGAAGAGGACCACTCCAACTGGCGGTCATGGTGCGGCACAGTGATGATTGAGCATGCTTTCTAGGAATCTTCGGTTAAGAAAACTATTCGAGTGGACTCTGGACAGCTAGTTAAAATGTCAGTTGACGCCTTAGTCGGTAATGAAGCTATATCCATAATGTGAAGATCGAAACCAACACGACGGATGAAAAAAGTAGCCAGAAACCAAAAGAGGACAAGAGACCAAAGGAAGATGAGAACCGAGAAATAAAAGTGATGCCGGCTAACTACGTAAGCTTTTCAATTTTTTTTAATTTACGAGTTTGAGAGGAAGTTTTTTAGAAACAACGGCAATGTAATTAATTTTCTGTAGATTACCAAATGATTTAATAGTTAATTTAACGAGAATATATTATATTTTTAAATTTTTGACCTTAAAAATGAGTGGCATGTTTTGTAATTGTTTTAATAGTTTAGATTTGTTTTTATAAAAGCTCTAAAAATTATTAGATGACACGTTATCATGGTAAATAAGGATCCATTAAATATTTGAAACGAATTAGTTAAAGACAAATTAAAAACAGTAATTTGTCAGGAAATGGACAAAGATATTAATGAATGGGGGCGGAAAAAACGCCAAATGGAGAAAAAGATGTAATACTAATTGGAGGGGTAATATTGTAATAAAAGTGAAGAAGAAGGAGGCTGGAACTGTAACGCGTCTTCTTCTATTTAAAAAAAAAGAATAAAGAGAAAAGTCATATCGCATTTCACTCCCGTCCTAAAGGTCGACTAAGTCTCCGGCGAGTTCGACTCGGAATTCAAACACACTCCGATTAATTCTCTCTCTCTCTTTCTGTCTCTCTTTATCCCGATCGCTAACTCCCATTTTCAATTAAGAAAGAAGAAGAAGAAGAAGAAGATGGCGTCGGAGCTGACATACCGGGGACACGAGACGGAGCAACGAGAAGTGCAATCTCTGTATCGGAAGCCTATGAAGCCGTGGTTCGAAGCGATTCGTCCGATCCGTTACATGCTACGGGAACAGAGACTCGTCTTCGTTCTCGTCGGCATTGCGATCGCCACATTAGGCTTCACGCTTTTCTCTCCATCCTCCACCCCACCGATTCCCTTCTCCTCGGATCCGATTTCCGTATACGGAATGAGATCCTCGAAATCCAGCGTCGAGTACATAACCGGTGGGATCGGATCGGTTGGAGGGAAGATCCCTCTGGGTCTGAAACGCAAAGGGCTAAGGGTGGTGGTGACCGGTGGAGCCGGTTTCGTGGGGTCACACCTTGTAGACAGATTGATGGCGAGAGGAGACAAGGTGATCGTCGTCGATAACTTCTTCACAGGAAGTAAGGAGAACGTGATGCACCATTTCGGTAACCCAAACTTCGAGCTCATCAGGCACGACGTCGTCGAACCTATCCTTCTTGAGGTTGACCAGATCTACCATCTCGCCTGCCCTGCTTCTCCCGTTCACTACAAATTCAACCCGGTCAAGACCATAAAGACGAACGTCGTGGGGACGTTGAACATGTTGGGGCTAGCGAAGAGAGTGGGAGCGAGATTCCTGCTGACGAGTACGAGTGAGGTGTATGGAGATCCTCTGCAGCACCCTCAGGTTGAGACTTACTGGGGCAACGTTAATCCCATCGGTATATTACTTTCCTTTCCTTCCCTATTGATTCTCCATGCAGAATTAGTGTAGTTAAGGTTTGTGAATTGGAACAGGTGTTCGGAGTTGTTATGACGAAGGGAAACGTACGGCGGAGACGTTGGCCATGGATTACCACAGAGGAGCTAATGTTGAGGTCTGTGTGTTTTGATGATTATATATATATACAGAAAATTGATTGAAAACGAGGGTGGGGGAACAGGTTAGGATAGCTCGGATCTTCAACACATATGGGCCAAGGATGTGTATTGATGACGGTCGTGTGGTTAGCAACTTCGTTGCCCAGGTAACCACCTTTTTTTTTTATTTATTTTAAATAAGAGTAAATGCAATTGGCATAAATGAATATATGATTGATTGGTGGCAGGCATTAAGAAAAGAGCCATTGACTGTTTATGGTGATGGCAAGCAGACAAGGAGTTTCCAGTTTGTCTCTGATCTGGTACACTCCCCCACCCCTTCCTTTTCCTCTTATTTATATCAAAGCAATAGCAAAAATTTCGATTCAATCTTATCCCTATCACCCTTTTTATAGTCTATTGTAACTCTCATGGAGTTGTATTACAATTTGGCCTGGTAATACAATTGTTATTTGAGGTTTCTACAGTTAGTTTGATGTGGAATCTCTATTTTATAGCGCAAAACAACTCTCTAGGATCAGATTTATTACCGGGGCGACCATCATAACTTTGAGGATGGATGAGTATCGATTTGAAAGGAAAAAAGAAAAAATCTTTATTGTATCCTTGTTTTCTTGAGTTGAAAAAGCATTCATCTTCTCTCTTTTTTATTTGTGTGTCTCCCTCCAATTGTTGGTTTATGAGTGTAAGTAAAGTTTAATTTGTGTGATAGGTGGAGGGTCTGATGAGGTTGATGGAAGGAGAACACGTTGGGCCATTTAACCTTGGTAACCCTGGTGAATTCACCATGCTCGAGCTCGCTAAGGTCTCTCTCTCTCTCTCTCTCTCTCTCTCGTCTCATGTTACGATTTCTCTTTTTTGAATCTGACCCAAAATGAGTGAATGGCAGGTGGTTCAAGAGACGATAGACCCGAACGCAAAGATAGAGTTTAGACCAAACACAGAGGATGACCCACACAAGAGGAAACCAGACATAACAAAAGCGAAAGAGCTTCTAGGTTGGGAACCAAAGGTGGCTTTGCGCCAAGGACTCCCACTTATGGTCAAAGATTTCCGTCAGCGTGTCTTCGGCGACCAGAAGCAGCAGGAGGAGACCACCACATCTTCATCAACAGAATAAAGTAGCCTCGTTTCCATTATGTCATGAACGCCTCAACATCGTAGAGACAGGACAGCGTCGTTTCTTTTCATTTATTTCACATTCCTTTTTCCTTATTTTTCTCATTGTCAACTGTAGTTGGAGATCGAACCCTCACACCGATTTTTTCAAAATCTTCTTTGTTTTACCGTAGTTTGGTGCTTTCTTTGGACATGCCCATCCCCGTTAACTGAACCCAAAGTATAATTAGTTTTAATATTTGAATACAATTTTTATATTATTGATATTATGTAATCAATTGAAGTATCTCAAATAATTGGAGTAGGGGGAAGATGTTGATCTGGTAAATAGCATTGCAATGAAAAGATGCACAAATATTGTCACAAACATGGATAAAATGATCTGTCCAAATCTTTTGGATTGGTTTCTTAATTGCATGTTAAGTTATTAGGAGATTTTGTGCAGAAAGAACATAAAGTTGAGCTACAATGACATCCCTCCCATATCACACTTAGCTTAAAAGAGAATGTAGTTCGTGCCTCCTTGGGCCATGTATATGTTTATCCAACCATGAATGAGACTGACCTTTAATAATCCACATACCAAATGATCATATAGTAAGTTTAGTAACTCAATCTTAGAAACACAATGTTTTAAAAACGTTATAACGTTTTACATAGCAGATCGGGGAACCAAACGGCCACCGTTCAAACCGCAAAGGAGATTGAAGTAAGCGCGTTTAGGTCTCCTTTGACCGTTACTAACGCCGTCAACAATAACCCTCTCGACACTAGCAGTAGTAATATTAGCTCGTATAGGAGTGACAGTGAGAGAGGCTGAGTCAGCTGTTCGATGGTCAAACCAACTGATGATGTCAGCGAAAACAAGATCCACGTTATAGTCAGGCTCACCTGACGTCAGAGCGTGCCACATCCCAGGATACAATTTGAGAGTCTTGTCCCTTGAGCTAGCTTTCTCGTACAAAGCTTTGCTTATCTCTGGATCCGTCACTATATCTGCTTCTCCGTGTAATACAAAGAAGGGCATTGTTATCTGCAAAAAGTAACAAAAAATCAGATGATTAAAGACTCTGCATTGACGTGTCTTCTTGGTCAAAGTCAAACCTCGTGGAGACTGTCTTCGAGGTTCATGCTTGTCCTAAGCATTTCAAGTGCGGTCTTGAGTCTAGGCTTGTCTTGATATATCAGCTTGTTGTTCCTTACCTGCAGTCACCACCCAAATCACAATCTTTACATGGTGACTCAGTGATTATTAATAGGGCAATTCTCTTAAATAGCATTTTTTAAGTTTTTGTCACAAAAATAGTTCTAGAAAAATAAAATGACCAAAATAACAACTTTTTAAAAAAACATTCAATTTTTTATTTATTTTTTTTTGAAATTTGAAACCTTATCCCCAAATTCACCCTTTAACTCTAAACCCTAAAGTGTAAATTAGTTAACGGGTTTAAATGCATATAAATAAAAAATTTAGCTTCTAAAAACTTATTTTGGTCATTTTCTTTTTTAACAACTATTTTTGTGAAGAACAAACTAAAACGGATTATCTAAGAGAATTTCTCTTATTTTAATATTCCATGAGACTTAAATATATATATATTGAGAGAGACCTCTTCTCGCTTGGCAAGGTCCTTGAAAGCAGCGTCAATGACGTCCTTTGTTGGAACTATTTTCCATTTAGGTATCATCTCTTCGACTCTAGTTAGCAGATTGATCACCACCGGATGTGGCTTCACCTTCTCAGATATCTTACACATTGGAGAGACGAGAATGGCACCATTCCAAAAGGAAGGATCTTTCTTGTGAAGCAATAAAGTGACTGCACCTCCCATGGATTCTCCATACAAGAATCTGCCCTTCTCTATGTACTCCTCTTTAGCTTGAAAAATTAAGAACATGGGTTTAGGGTTGAGACAGACAAATCCAAAGAAGAAGTGATGGACGAGGACGGTGTTGTAATAATGTAAATGGCATACCACAAATAGAGGTGTAATAGTCGTAACAATCATTTAGAATGTTGCCAAACTTCTTGATGTAGCAACGAGATCCCATGGACCGACCATGACCTTCATAGTCCATTCCAAAAACTGCGTACCCTGCTGAAGCCAGTCTGATTCCGCATTCTAAAACCAAACACAATGTGTTTGGTCAAATCATTACCAGGTTTAGTTTCAAACACTTACTTAACATAATCAATATTCTCAACCACCTAGCCGTAGATCGAAGATGTTTACAGTTCATGTAACATATACAAAATATGTAGAGGACTTGAAAATAAAATGCGATTAATTATTGAGAAGGGTAGTTAATTAATTTGATAGAAGATAGGTAACTCTCTGGCCGAGGGATGGTGGTAAAAAATTAAATGCAATTAAATAACATGCATGGTGTAGGGGTCGTTCGCCAACCCAAACCAACCACACAAAGACTTGTTGACCCACCCACCCATCCTAAAACTCACACTGTATATGGCTTTACTTATCAGAAGCATTTAAGAAATAACATTTATCACACCACCATATCCTTTAAATGGTTCTAAAGAGTTCACAGCGAAGATAACACAAAAATGTCCTAACATGATAAGCTTAGCTAAACATCTCATATCTTACTAATATATTAATATGCATAACTCAATACAAGAGTACACACAAAAAAAAAATAGAGAGCCATGCATGGATTAAAAAAAAGGAATCAATTATTTTCTGTGGAGTTAATCTAAAATATTCCTTTGATCTAATGCATGGAAGAAGAGGATCGATTAAGCACCTCTCATGGAGTCGCTACACTCCATTCCGTAACCTGCAAATGGATTTTCATCGTTTATATTTTTCAACTTTTGTAATTAAACCCTCTTGAACAACTCACCAGGAAAAAAAAGAGAGAGTCAAAAACAAATTTACCATGGCAGAGGAACACAAGAGCTTTGGGAGAAGAAGACGATGATGATGGAATCCATCTACAAGTAAACAGCTCAACACCTCTCGAGTTTTTTATGTAATCCTGTTTCAAGCAACATCATGTGAGACTTATCACTACGCTTCATTTTCAAATACTTCTACTCTAGATGAGGAAATAGAGAGAGAGAACCTCCTGGTATTGGTATTCGGACTTCATTTGTTATAACTGGAGTTGATGAATGTTTTTCCGATTAGCGATGACCTGAGCGCAGTGAGAAAGTTTTTTTTGGCTTATCTCTCTCTTTCTGACACAGAGACAACAAGGAAGCTGATGAATAAGGTTTCTGAGAAGGGCGTTGTAACCAACTTATAAACTTATTTTATAGAAACAATTGGAGCACAGAAAATGATTTTTTTGAAATATATTATCGACGTCACTATGTGCGTATAATATAGAAGAGACCCATCCATCTATCCATTCATTGGTCAGACCATTCTACAAAAGATGTATGTAAAATGTAGGGAAAGTGGTCAATTTTAACCCCAATAATTTCAATCGTGCCAAATACGACCCGAACTAATGGATAGTGTCAAATACGACCTCAACTCACTAATAATTCAAAAAAACTACATGAACTTTTTAAAACGTGCATAAATCTACATTGACTCTAACAGAAGTTAGTGAACCGTTAACAAGATAAAACGATGTCGTTTTGGCCTATTTTTTTAAAAAAATATTCTTTCTGAGATTCAAACCCGTACCTCAACACTCGATTAACGGATACATAAACCACTAGACTAAAGTAACATTTTGAAATATTATCACAAATTTAAAATTATAGAAACTATTATATTTCTTCATCTTATAATTAAAACTTTAGTGATGATTGCTTACGATTTATATAAATACATTAACATGTTTTTAATTATTATATATTTAATAAACTTATATCTTACTAAATTATAAATAATAAAATATTATTACTTATAAGAAATTATATAAATATATTTTAAACTCTGAAACTATTTATAAATTTTATATAAAATTTTAAGAACTTTTAAACCTTGAATGTTAATTTTTATAAACTTATATAAATCAAAGTTTTAGAAATTTAAAAGTTTATTAATAGTTTCAGAATTTTTATCCAAAAGTTTATAAAAAAATTATAAATAGTTTCAAAGTTTTAAATATTTAATAATTAAAAACATGTTAATATATTTATATAAATCATAAGCAAACATCACTAAAGTTTTAATTATAAAATGAATAATTATAGTAGTTTATATAAATTCAAATTTGTAATAATATTTCAACACGTTATTTTAATCTAGTGGTTTATGTACCCGTAAATGAGTGTTGATGTATGGGTTCGAGACTCAGAAAAAACATATTTTTTTTATCTTGTTAACGGTTGACTAACTTCTGATAAAGTCAATGTAGCTTTAGGCACGTTTTAAAAAATTCAGAGAAATTGAATTGAAGTCGTATTTGACACTATCCATTAGTTCAAATCATATTTGGCACGACTGAAATTGCTGAGGTTGAAATTGACTCTTTTCCCGTAAAATGTAACAAAAACCTATAACTCATAGTACTCATGAAGTCAATTAAACCAACCTTACCTTCCTTCCTTCTACATTTAATAACAAGAGAGACCCATCCAAAGGACAAAAGTCTTACAAAAAACACATCCATTTCTAATCTCAAACATCATCCTCCTACGGACCAACAACGGATCATTATTTCACGTACGTATGATCCCAACGTTTTGTAATACCGCCACCAAACGCGGATTGCAAAACGCTTATCCTCTCTTGGAGAATTGTTTCCTTTACACCTTCCATCACTTGTTCTTCCGCATCCATTATCAATTCCAAGTGGTCCAGAAACTTCAACTTGCTCTTCATCTTCTTCAGCTGGATTTAAATGAAAGACAAAGACGGATCAAGACTTAAAACAACAAACAAACATAGAGTGTGGAAGGAGACACAAAACGTTCCCATCTTATTAATGTTCGAACCAACCAACCAACCAACCAACCTGTTGGTCTATTATACTCGCAACTAACTGTTCCATCTCTTTTTCTTCTTGATAAGCCAGTATTTTCGCGTGAGCCGCCGCAGCTCCAAGTGCTGTTGCCACTGACGCTCTCATCCTTAAAGCTATAGGTAGGTCCTCCTGAGTCCCTTCTGCATAGTTAATCAGGAATATAAATCTACAAAGTCTTGAGCTTTTCATACTAATTGGATCATATTACCCAGTAGAGTTACCTTTATCTTCTTGCTGTTCCTCCATATCTGATGTATCTTTGTCTCCATCATCTCTGAGAATTGTTTTAGATTAGACTTGAAAACGACATGAGAAGCAAATTTAAAGGGGGTTGGAGAATCGAACCTGTCAACTGCAGAATCACCAGTTGTTTCGAAAATATCTTTTGGACAAGAGGCTTCATCACAAAGAGCAGCAATTGCAGCTTTTGCAGCAGCGGTTGTGACAGATGGACCAACTTTGCATGCCATTGCTCCGACCTGTTGCACAATAACGCAAATATGTTCTCTCTTGAAATTAGATTCCACCAACATCACTCTTTGCTACAATTGAGTATTACAATCATATATGGAAAGATAATTATCAAGTGTTTATTAACCTGTTTCATAAGTGAACTATCACCATCTGATAGCACTGCAACACGTTTCCTTTTTGCTGGAGGCTCATCTTCATTGACGACATGATCTTCTTCCTTTTCTTCCCTTGTCTCTGTTTCTTTGTTTTCTTGACTGTCAGTTTTCATCTGCTCTACAAGATTAGATGGAGAGGAAAGGTTTTCATCCTCGGGGGTGGGGATAGAGGATCTAAGCCTTCCAGAGGCAGAGCCCATCAGAAACTCTCCAAAGGGGAGCTCAATGAGCTTGGAAATGCAATCAAGTCTAGTCTTTGTAGAAACACTTCGGGCAATGAGTTCCCAATCGTCTCCATGTTTGAGAACAGACTCTAGCAAGAGGAGGGTCTCTTCCTCGGTCCACGCAGCTGCAGGAGAAGTCCCAATCAGCTTGAAATCATCTGCGGAGTTGTTCTCCCCATAGTCTCCATTCTTGAAACACTTGTCGCATAAAGTGCCAATACTCTGCCCCAACATCGTATGTTAATTAAAACAGACAAGAATATACGAAGAAACAAACAAAAAGGCTCTACCTAACCTTGGTATGTTGATAGAAAGAAGAATCTCCACAATGGCCACAAACCAATGGCTTCTTGGAATCAGTGAACACATCAGAATAAGAGGTGAGTGGTGAGAACTTGAGGGCAGGCTCAGCTGTTTCCTCAACAAGGGGAGGTACGGTAACAGGCCTCATGGAAAGCGGAGTAGCAGTAACACGAATCCCAGAGGGAGTCCCTTGTTCGATCTTACCTTCAATCTCCTCCTCCATCATGGTGGAATCATTACTTTTGTTGAGGAAGTTGATCAAACCCCAGTTTTCGAGAAAGAGAAACACTTTCAGGAGCAAGTTGACATCGCCGACGAGGTACTTGCGGATGCTGGTGAAGGTGAGCGTGCGAGAAGAGTCTTCCCTGTACTTGTTGATGATGAAATCTCTGTACTCCTTGTAGACTTTAGGGGTTCGAGTGATAGAGCTCTCAGTGAAGAACTCAGCAAACTCGCGTCTTTCGATTTCGTGTATGTCCTCCCATACGAACCAACCTATCATCACAAACAAAACAAACCCCCAAATCAATTTTGAAACCCTAGAAGAAATTGATTCGGAAAAAAAAACCTAGAAGAAAGATCTGTGTTCGTTGAAGAAGAGAAGAGGAAGGCGACGTACTGGATTGAGCAGGGATGGTGTAGACATCAAGCTCTGCGTCTTTGAAGCTGCTGCTTCGATCATTAGTAGTCACTTCCATCTCCTCCTACTTTCAACACACTCCCTCCAAATCTGTTCAGCCTTGAATCAATCTCTCTATCTATCTATCGCAATGAAACTAAAATCAAAAGGGTCAGTTTCCGAAATACTTCAGACCTTAGGGAACCTCCCTAAATTTTATAAAAACTAAAATTACAAAACCAGGCCCAAACTGTTTACAACTTTCTCACAGCCCACGAGTCCAATACTATTACCTATCAGCGTATATCCCTCTTATTTTTTTGTAATATTAACTAACTTAGCCTTGATTGTACAGTTGATAACAAAATAGTAGCATTATGTTATATAAATTGTATGTATGCTCTCATAAATTTATTTAATAAATTGATTGGTAGAGCATTACATGATTCATATCTAAACTATTATAAAAATTAGTATATAATATATAATTTCTTTATTTCTAAACAATATATGTATATTAATATTTATAATAAATATTCATTTTTATAATTTTACTCACAATAATAAATCATATCTAATTATATATATTTAATTCATATTTTGAGTGTAAAATATGATTATTTAAAAAATATATATTAATTTACTTTTATTTTTTTATTTAGAATTAAATATATTTTTTGAAAAATAAAGTTTTCTTTTTGAATCCTAATATAATTTTGTGATATTATTAAACAAAATAAATTAATTCTAATTAAATTATTTTGATTTTTATATATTCAAAATGCAAATGCTCTGTCAAAAGCTTTATGTTTTTTTTTTATATATTCTAAATGCAAATGCTCTACTAAATGTAATTTTTATATATTTTAAATACAAATGCTCTATTAAAAACTGGTCAAAAATTAATTTTTAAATATTTTAATTATATTTAAAATAAAATATAAATAAAATTAATTTATATCACTTGCTAAATAACCTAAATGATATTACCAATACTAATTATGGTAGTTAACTGTCAAAATTACATAAAGTAAAATAATGTTTTATCTATTTTATAAAATATTTATATACTACATAAAATATAAAATAATGAACAGAAAAAAATTTATACAAAATGATATAATAATTTCATATTCTTATATGCTTTTAAAGTAAATTGCAAAATTGTTTTTTAAGTCCACTAACTAGTAATCAATATTATTAATACATGATCACTCCTAATATTTACCCCTACTTCTACTTGGCATATTACTATTTTTGCCATTGGACTTCCTTATAGTTAATTTTGTAATCATAACTACTTTTATTAAAATGACAACATATTTTGTAACCTTTACGGTTTATTTCCTAATCATTCGGGATCTATTACTATTAAAATATATATTAGTCGACGGTTTGAGGATTTATTTGATAGTGGAAACAAATATTTAATGTACAAACTATATTAAATAAACTGTCATCGTCGTCGTCGTTGAGAGCGGGGGAAAAAAAAGTCATCGTTGTTTATCCATCTTCTCCGGCTGGTGGCGGCTTGCCGCTGCTACTGTGAGAAGGTGGATGTCTTTTATTTCTTATTTCAGTCTCTTTTTTTTAGCCTAGATGGAGTCAAATCTGGTCCTAAGCTTCAGTTTGTTGGTTTGAAGCGGGGAGTCTCAAATCAGACACCATAGAAGCTGATCTCATCAGATCTGTGATATATGGTGGTTGGTTTATAGTGATCGGCTGTGTTAAGTTCCTTTGTGTTAAGCTCTGCTCGTTTTGCTTTGCGCTGGTGTAGAGGCGCGTGTTGTGTCCGTCCAAAGTCTAATGGCAAGTTTCAGTTGGATTTGGATGGAGTCAGTGGAGTGGAAGCGTGTAGAAACGCTTGGTGAGCCTGTTTCAGAGTCCAGTGGCGAGTCTTAGCTGGATCCAGAGGGGGCAGTGCAAGGGTGGCGCGTGGAAGGCGCGTGGTGAACCGGTCTCAGAGTCCAGTGGCTAGTCTTAGCTGGATCTTGAGGAGGTAGTGTAGGGGTGGCGCGTAGAAGACGCGTGGTGGTCTCTTTTAAAGATCAATGGCAAGTTTGGTTGATTTTGAGGGGGGGTTAGAAGAGCAGAGGCGCAAAAGGTTCAGTACACAGCAATGGTTACTTTTAACTAACATGCTGATTTTGTTTCTTTTTGACCGGTTTTGAATTCCATTTAAGCTAGGTAAAAGCTTTGTTTATGATCGTTTTGGCTCTGGGGTTGATATTCTTTCAGCCGCCGACTTGTGTCTCTAGGATTAGTATATCTTCTAATCGTTGGCTTGCTTTTCACTTTCTGGGTTTTAGTTCTTGTGTTGTCTGTAATCTCCCTTAATAGGGTTGTTAAGTTATGTTTGAATATTAAAACAACAGACGACAAAAAAAAAAAACTGTCGATGAGACAAAATAAAATGAATAAATAAACTGTCAACAATTCTTGATTTATGAGCGCCGGTTTCATATATAGTTTTGTAGAGTTAATGACCCTTTAAAACATTAACAACTAATGCTAAGTAATCGATGCAACAATATAAATTAGTAGCAGTGCTTATTTACCATATTTTAAAAATATAATAATATTCATGAGCGTACGGTTTTATAATATATGTTCTATCTACAACATATATATATATATATATATATATATATATTGTGGACCATTATAAAATTATATATATAGTCAATAATAAAAATAAACTAATCCAAATCAAAACAAGTAATTATGTTAATAGATTCATAATCTACAAGATCTTATCATATTTTTTTATAAAAATTAAAAATCTAAATTCTTAATAAGAATACAAACATATTTTTATAACACTACAAAAAATCAAAAAATTAATAATTAGAAGTTACATATTAGTTCAATCACTGGTTCAACTGATAGTTGGGTTATAGGTTTTAGCGGGGGTTTTAGGTTATATAAGATTATTAAATAATAACTTTTAAAAAACTTAAACTGGATTACATATCGGATTACCAGTTCAACCACAAATTTCGATTGAATTTCAAAACACTGGATACAAGTGTATAGTTATGCAACATAACAAATTCAATACAATTATCAAAACAGCTTACTAATATTTTTTGAAAATAGTATATACAAATATGATTATAAAAAACACAAAATGATTACAAAAAATACAAGTATCAAAATTCAGTTTCTAGAAAAAAATTAAAAATAAAAAATATATCTACCCATTGAAAAGGCGGGTCAAAATCTAGTAATTCTATTAATGGACCAACTAAAAACTCTACTTAAGTATTTGATCTACAATATTTTTTGGGGGTAAGATGTTATGGAATGAATCACATAAAATGAAATCAAATACATAAATTTATAAATTAATATTCGATCGGTACTATCAATTTAACTTATTTTGATTGGACCAGATTTATGTACTCAGTCATGCTCAAAAGTAATATCTTTAATAGTTTAGGTGTGTAATCAAACTTTTAAACTTTAAAGCAAAATTGTATCAGTGAAAGAGTGACACATTGACTTATAGTCTCTTAAGAAATGCAAAGATGAGTGACACATTGACACATAGTCTCTTAAGAAATGCAAAGAATCTTTGGATTTGAAGCACCCAGGCAGATGCTCTAAAAGCCTGTGAGATTAAATGTCCAGAAAAAACCGAACCTGCCCACGGCCCAAGAATCTGATATTCGTTGTTCTTTATTTAGTAGCTTAAACTGAATCCACAAAACAAAAACTAAAGCGGTAATGTATAGAAGAACTAAACAGAAATAACAACAGAGGTATAAAAGTCTCCAAAACACCGAACTCTACAAACTGTATCAGTTTTTATATAGAGAGTCTATCGACTCCTATACTCTCTCAGGGCTTTGTCTTCTAAGCTGAAGCAACGAACGTGCTAAGGATATTTCTCTTGAGAGTTAGTTCATCAGCTTTTACCGGACTTATCGACTGCAAGTACACCAAAAAAATATGTTAATACAAAAAACCCAGTTAATCTTTGTTGTTTTTGGATTGAAAAGCAATAAGCTAATGTATATATATATAGAGAGAGAAAGAGAAATGATATTTAGACCTTGCCAAGGACGCGTCCAAGCCGCTCGACTTCTTTTGTAGCATAGCCTGAACCTTTTTCTATGTAGCTCTTTGCGAGTTTCGAGTAAAGCTTCCCATACCTTATTATGCAGAGACAATCATCATGAAAGCTCAAAGGAACAACAAAAGAACTCTTATTCGATGTAATGATGAAGCGCTAATACTAGTACATACCTCGTTGTGGAACCCTTAAGGTTACTAGCTTCCTCTTCGATGCGAGCCAAGATTGTTTTCTTCTCATCTTCACTCGCCGCAACTAGCTCCTTTACCAACGCATCTAAGCTTTCAACTATACCAGCCTATAGAGATGAATCAACAAAAGCTTTTAGAGCTTAGACATAAATTGCAATGCAACGAGAGACATGTTTTTTGGGGGGGGTTCACCTTTGAAGTAAGCTGCCCTTGACTGTCTCTGCTGGTCCCAACTTTCTCATTAATGAAGCTTACAAAGTCATCTAAGTCTCTTCCACCCTCATAATCTTGACCGGCTTTGTTGTCTTTTGGGAAGAACTTTAGTGTTGGGAATCCACTAACTCCATACCTAGGTAATGAACCAAAAAGAGGTGCTTGCTTTCAACCATCGGTTAAGAAATAAACATGATTTTTACACAGGTAATATCGGTGACTGCAACTTACTTCTCGCCGAGGCTTTTGTGTGCATCAGCATCCAAGTTGGCGATTACAACACCTTCTTCCTGCTTAAACACCGTGGCTACCTTTTCATATACCTGAGGAATTAAATAAACATTAATAACAAAGTGAAATTGGAGTATTGTTATTTCAAAAGTAGACAAATAGTTCAAAAGAGCTTACAGGAGCAAGGGACTTGCAGTGGCCACACCTGGAAGAGATGTAAAACTCAGAAATTAGTGAAAACAGCATGAAAACAAAACCAAGGGAGTGAAGAAAAAGATAGTAATACCATGGGGCATAAAACTCGACGAGGACATCTTTGTTCTGATCCAGTACAATCTCATCGAAATTATCAGGTGTTAACACAACAACATTTTGTGGAGCTGCAGCTAATTTAACGTTGGTGCCTGAAAGCATATTTGTTCAACAATAAGCAAGTACACAACAACAAAAGTTAACTGAAGAATTTTAAAGATAAGAATCTGACAACAGTAAATGAATACTATAAAATATTCTGAGCAAGACAAATAGTCTATTATATATCCTAAAGCAATGTTGGGGGAAGTAGGTGGGTGCCAATCAAATTCATTTCCGGCAATTTCACACTATGCAACTTAATCTAACTCATAAACCAGTTTAGAAAGATGGAAAGTAATAATGTGAATAATCCCAAGAAATTTGACTAGCTAATCAAGGAGAGTACCTCCTTCCTTGTTGACATATTCAGCCAATGCTTCAGCATTGCGTGCACCTTCATACCTGTTAAACAAGAAAACAATCATTCAGTATCTATTCTTTTCCAGTAATAGATTAACTTGGGGGGAAAGAAAAAAAAGGCATACTTTTGGGGTTCAAGAGAGCCTTTAGGAAACCACTGAATGGTGGGATAACCACTAACACCATATTTGGTGCAGACGCTCTTATGCTCATCACAATCGACCTGCAACACAATAGTCAACAATCCATCATCATCTCTATCTCTCATAAACATTGGAGCAAAGGGAAAGAGAGACAGACCTTAGCAATCAAGACAGACTTAGCTTTCTTGAAGCTTGCACCAAGCTTTTCATACTCCGGAGCAAGTTTCTTGCAGTGGCCACACCTGTAAATGGCACACACACAGCAATAACCATTTTTAAACCATATTCTTCTTCAATTTAAAAATCCAGATTAATACCACATACAAATCAAATCAAGCAGAATAAGATTTTACAGATCAAACTCATAAGAAAAGAAGAAGATCCATACCAGGGAGCGTAAAACTCGACAAGAGCTCCTTTATCTTTACCAACCTCCTTCTCGAAGCTATCATCCGTCAACACAACCACATCGTCTGCTACGGCTGACACCACAACCAACGCGAGTAAGGCTAAACCAAACCAGATCTGAGATTTCGCCATTCTTTTCACTAGCTTTCGAGTAGCTTTGATCTCTCTCTTTCTGTGTGCTATTAAAAAGAAGTTTCCCATAAGTAGAGAAGAAGGAAGATACAGAAAGAAAATGAAAAAATAATGACATGGCGTGATTTGGTCCGTCGATTTAATCACCAACGGTGATCGGGAATTCCTACTACGTGGGTTAGGTTACCTGTCAGATTATCAATGGTCCACGTCTTTCCCGGTGAAGACTGGCGAACAAGTCTTATAGAATCTGGTTTGTTTGGGCCTCAATGGCCTTTCTGTGGAAAATATAATATTTCAGAATATAGGTTTTAATTAAATAAGCCCAATATATGGTCTCTCCTAAATCAACCCTATAATATGTGCTACACGCACTACAAGAAAACAAGCCATTTGCAAGGGAAAAACGCATTGCAATTCTGTTGCAAATCGCTCTTTGCGAGATATTTGCAAGCAAACACATTCCCTTGCAAATCGTTAGTCGCAAATAGAAATTCCTTGCAAACCACTCGCAAATTTGCAAAGAAAATTTTTTCCTTGCAAATTTGCGAGGAAACTGTAACCGTTGCAATTTAGGAATTCGTTTCCTCGCAAATATTTGCAACGGTTTACTTTTCCTCGCAAATTTGCAAGGATCATTTGCCTCGCAAATTTGCAAGAAAGGCTGTCGTCGCAATTTTGCAACGATCAATATTTCCTTGCAAATTTGCGAGGCATTTTCCGTTGCAAATTTGCAAGCATTTTGCGTGTTATTTATTTTTCTTGCAAAATCAGAAAAAAATAAAATTTTTTTTTAATAAATTACATTTTGAAAAATAAAATTCTTAATTAAATTATAAAATTATCTAAAATATTATTAAAATAAAAAGAAATTCAAGATTCATTACAAAAACATTTAAAACACAAACACACATAAAGTTTTAACATCCATTCCAAAGATAAAACACAAACTAAATAACATTCGATTCATCATCATCTCCAGAACCATGAGACATGCCGCCAGAACCTGTACATGCTCTCGGGATCATCACTAGCCGCCTGAGATAACTCTTGAAATTTAGATGTCACGTCGTTGTAGAGCTTCTCAGCTTTGCCGTCAACGAAAGACCCATCCGGGTTTCGTTTAGTGATCTCGAGAACCCCAATCAAGTCTGGAATAGAACATCCAGTTTCCTCAGCCTACAATTAAAAAAAAATAGTCAAAACATAAAAAATCAAGATCAAAATTTAGAGAAAATATGCCATAAACATAACCATAAACTAAATAACTACAACCCTAACCAAAGACATAATCATTAAAAACAATCTTAAACATAACCGATAATTAAAATACTAAGCATAACACCATCACAAAACAAAAACAATACTCACATAAATTAACCATAACCTAAATAATTAAAACCCTAACCACAGGATCATCAAAAATTCATAACCTAAACTAATAATTAACATTTAAGCTGATAATTAACCCTAAAATAAACAGAAAATAATAACCCCAAAAGACAGAGAGAAAATGACGGTGGCTTAATTCTGGCGAGGACAAGATCCGGCGAGGTCGAGATCCGGCGAGAGGAGTTCCGGCGAGGACGAGATCCGGCGAGGAGCAGCGGAAAGGAGAGACCACGAGAGAGAGACCGGCGACCAGGCGGACAGGGAGACCACGAGAGAGAAGACCGGCGAGAAGGGGAGGAGAGACCACGAGAAAGAGAGTCCGGCGAGGAGGAGAGACAAAGAGAGGGTGTTTGGTGAGGTCGAAATCCGGCGAAAAGGAGACCAGAGGCGTAGAGGACACGACCAGAGGTGTTTCCTCTTTTTTTTTTCTTTGACGGCCAAGAGAAATGGAGAAGAAGGGTTAAGAGTTCTTATATATTAACCTAATTGTCGACGCAAATCACTTGCAAAACGCTTGCAAATTGCGAGCACATTGCAACGAAAGTCCCTTGCAAATTTGCAAGTGTTTTGCAAGTGCTTCCCTTGCAAATCCCTCGCTAAGTGTAAAGATTAACGTGTCAAGGGTTTCAAAAAGTTTTCGCAAGTGTTTAAGTTAATGTGTGTTAGGGATTCTTTAGGGTTTGGGTAAGTGGTTCGAAGAGTGCTCGCAATTCCCTTGCAAAATTGAGAGGGATTTGCGACGAGTCCCTTGCAAATCCCTCGCAAAATGTTTAATTAAATGTGTTTTAGGGATTCTTTAGGTTTATGTCGTGACAAAAAGTTTAAAGCACTCACTACATTGTGATATTGAAAAAATTGTTAAAGGAAAAAAATTATCTAAAATTATCTAAATTGCCTATTGTCAACGTATTTCAAAAGTTTAGTGTCGATATACATTAAGTATAATCAAATCTCTTTAATTGGGTTTTTATATACGATCTTGGTTAAATATATAAAATTTTGTATTGTAGTACATTTGAAATGTTTTATGTTTCTATTAACAGTGTTATATAATACTAAAATTTTGACGAAACCCTAAAAAGCTTAATTCTTAAACCTTAGCAATGAGAATGATTTGCATGAGAATTGCAAGAAAAGTGTGTGATTCATGCAAAACCGTTGCACATTTGCAAGTACTTTGCGAGGAAAGCTTCCAGTTCTTCGCAGTTCCGTTGCAGATGTGCGGGCACTTTGCGAGTAGTTCTTGCAAAGCCCTCACAATTCCGTCGCAATATCAGATTTTTTTTAAAAAATAACTCTCAGCTCATATATATAGACATTTAAAAATTATTTGCAAGGCACTTGCGAGGGAATTGCGATAAAAATTACAACGGATTTGCAATGGAACACAAATTTGCAAGGGATTATCTAGAGAAAACTATCCCTTGCTAAAATTAGTTATACATAAAAAACATGTTTCACCAACCTATCCGTTTTTTTGCGACGAACGTTTCTATCACAAATTTGCGAGGGTCTTGCGTGTATTTGTTTATTGTTCTTGCAAAGTAGTCGCAATTTTGCGAGGAAATATTTTTGACGCAAATTTGCAAGCGTTTTGCGACGGATTTTTCTTTTCTCGCAATGCACTCGCAGTTTCGTTGCAAATTTGCGAGGAAATTTTTCTCTTGCAAATTTCCCTTGCAAAATGCGTGTTTTCTTGTAGTGACGATCCATTTATGTACTCAATGATAAAAACACAGCCCCTTTTTTCTATTGAATAAAGGTAAGAGAGAACAAAAATGAAATATTGTATATGTTAATAGGTCAGGTTTTAATCTGATATCTAATTGTAAGTGCATAATAATAATATACGAGATCAAATCTACAAGGATTTATAATCACACATAGAATTATCAGATTACTAGCTAAAGCAATAAAGAAGATTATTTGTTTGATTATCAATTATCAACTTAACAAAATAAAGAACAAGTAAAAACATAACAATGCAAGCAAGTTTGTAAACAAATAAAACAAGTAATGGGCATTGGGAATTCTCATAAATCTCTTTTCAGCATTGATCATACATTAATAGACATGGAATCAGTGACATCTCGAACTCAAATCAAAATGGTAGAGATATCAATCCTATGTTCATAATCTTAAAATACTAGCTTCTACTGTATCTCAAATTTTAAACAAACTTTAGGTTCATGTTTGATCAATTCACAAGGCGTAATAACATCAAATTATGTTGGTTATAGAAACTTTGTTCATCTACTGATATTTTGAGAATTCAATACATTTTTGGTGCAATGATCTCCTAAAATAAGAGACAAGGTGATCAATAAAGTCTCAGCCTTAAAAACATCAGTAGATAAATGTCCAAAATCAAAAATTTCAAATTTATTAGTTTCTAGATCAATACATCGAGAAACCCCCTAATGAGAACCACTTAACCCAACTAATCCATATTCGAACAATAGAATGAAATAAGAGAAGAAAAAATCATATTATTGAATTAAATAAAGAATCGATTAAGAAGATCTTCTCAAAATGGGTACAAGAAGAATCCTTTCTAAAACGTCCACAAAATGATCCAATGATCTCAAGTATCTCCTAAGTACCACTTTCAGTCTCTCCCTGGCTGTTACGAACAAGAACATATGATAGAATACAATATAAACTCGGTTTTTAAGTTTTAAGGTCTTTATAATGTGTACCTTCATGAAAAAGGAAAGTTGCTCCCTAGGTAAAGATCGATCGATCATTGTCATGGATTGGCTGATCCCTTGGAGATGGATCAGTAGATCCTCGCCACTCCTGATCGATTGATCCCTTGTGTATGGATTGATAGATTCTTGTCAGACTCTCAATATAATTTGACCAGTGATCCATTTTTGCTCCAAATTCCTTTCCAAAAGCGTTCTTTTCCAACAAGATAACCTATAAACTGTAATATGCATTGAAGAACAACAAAAAGCTCAGAGAGGACCAAACTGCCTTGAAAAATCCAATCATTCTTTACCAAAAACAAAGTTTAGAAACGATAAAGACATAAGACATGAAATCCCCCATACTTGAATCTTTGTTTGCTCTCAAGTAAGGAAAACGAAGATTAAGCCAAAAGGAAAGAAGTTTGAAAACTAGGGAGTTCACTTACCCTCAGCAAACCTCACCTTGTGCTTTTCGCTAACCATATAAATAAGAAACCATCAGAGCAAGCACCCCAAATCCTCACCAAGACCACGCAAACGTACGTATTCATCCTCTAAACTCTAAACCTGCAAGTTTTGGATTCATGAAATTAACTTTTTACATTCATTTAAAGTGGGTGTGACCTTTCCACCATAAAGAAATCCATCAGATGTAACGTAGTAGGTGTTTGGGAGGCTATTTAAGTGCTTATAGTGAGGCTCAAATGTTTAGGACTATCAGTAACAGCATACAGATGCAAAACATTATGCAAAATTGTTGGAGAGATAAAGTATATTGTTAACCATGATTTTTTATACTATTGAAGTCTCATGTCATCAAGCATCATCAATCTCTAACCCCAATCCAAAGTCATACCATTTGTGATCAAGTTAAAAGCAGTTTCATCAAGCTCATTCATGGAACAAGTGCCGACAATCATGCATATATCTTCACCAAACCGCTTCATCCTTCACCATTTCATTCCATCTTTTCTCATATGTCCATATCAAGCATCTTTTCCCCAACCTCATTGTCCATTTCAGAAGCTTGAGGGGGTTATATATACTAACCTCATATGTGTACAGATATAAGAAGCTCTATATACTTATATATAAACAAACTCATTGTTATGATTCATTAATCTACTGAGTACAATTTTAAGTTTAAGTTTTTGATCTCTACTCAAAGGGGTATCTATAGTGTTATGAAAAAAACATTAGCCTTAGGTCCCACATAATTTATAAATTTTAGGGTCCCAAATCTCTCAAAAATATTTGTAAGTAATTAAAATTATTTATGTTTATGTTTTTTACTTGAATTCAAAACCAAACATCAACAAAAACATTTTTAATATATATATATATATATATATAAAGAAATAAGATTTATTTATTTGAAAATTCTAAAGATTTAAATATTTTTCACAAATTTGTTTCCATAAAATATTTGTATTTTTATTTTTAAATTATTTATTTGTCATATTTAGTGGTGTGCAGTGTTGACTGTTAATATAATATATTTTATTTAACATATAGAAATTATGATGTCTTTTTAGTTTTTTTTTTTTAATATTAGTTTTTTTTCTTTTCTGATTTTTAAAAAACTTAAAAGTATCTTTAAAACATGTATGAAAATGATTTATAAAAATAAAAAATTAAAACCTTTTAAATATTAATTGTTTTGAATTTTATTTATTTTATTTATTTTAATATTTAATATTATTTTCAATTTTATTATAATTATTGTTTTGAATATATGTAATCTTGTTTTGCCTCAGGCCCCTGAAAGGGTTTGGTACGGCACTGTCTCTACTCTCTCTTTCTCAATAAGTTAGAACACCCCCAAACCCTTTCTCAAGAAAATTAAAAAAAGGTTAGAACGCCCCTTTATTAAGATTCGATCTCGTCACTTGCAAGTAATTACTTGAGTGGCACGTGATGATTAGCAGATGGAATGCAGCTTTATCCCTCAAAATATTATAGGTTTTGTTTCCTTTCTTTTTGGTGCGTAATTATTTGGCCGTAAAGAATATGATCTAATATATTAGAAAAAAAGTTATTTGTTATTGTATGATTTCAATCGACACAAGCTTTATAAAGTTTCCTTTCTAAATTTTCCACATTTAAAGTAGGTTGAAATCAGGGGGCGGAGGGAGGGTGGTGAGAGTGGGGTCAGCTGACCCCACCATTTTTTAAAATTTATTTATTTTCCTTTAAAGAAAATTATTTTGATCCTAATTAAAAATAAATTTTGACTTCATAAAACTCTTTTGACCCTAATATAAAATATTTTTGGTTACGCCACTTGAAATTCATACGCTACATAAATGGATACCTACATATGTACTAATTTATTAAATAACATGAAAAAGGAAAGACATAAACTTTCAAAACAAACCATACAGCGTACCCTAATAAGTCCATGATAAGACATCACATAGAATTACATTTAAACAGTAATTGCAAAAAAAAAAAAAACTACGTAACTTAATGATTAATAAATATACTCAAGAGAGCAGCCAAGCGACCAACGCATTTTCCTCGTCATGATCCAATGGTTCTCCAAAGTTCACGCAATTACTTTTCCCGATCGTGGCCTCATCATCACTGTCCAAAAGCCACGACACCATTGAACCAGAACCCTCTTTCTCATCGCAAATGTTATTGTCATTCCCTTGTTGCCAAACACAGTCCCAATCAATAAACTCATCCGTGAACGCATTGCTGACTTCATAGTTGAGAAATGACTCCATCGACGGACAAGAGTGAAGACAGTACTCGAGATTCTCTTGGTTCAAAATCACCGAAGAAGACCCTTTGGCTTGTTCAGAGTCTCCTAGATGATTCAACTCTGCATTACTACCACACAATGTGAAAGCGTGGCTTGGATCTGATTCGTCCAACAAAAGATCAGTGATGTCTTCATCAAAGGATGAAACTTCTTTATCGCCATCAATACTGCTATTATTATTATTATTACTATTATTGCGACAATCTCTTCCTTCATGACATGTTCCATAGTAGTTGCATGGTCCTAGCTCAGCCTCGGCTCCATTTAACTCCATCATTAATGCTTCTTCTCCCGCCACCGCTACGTCGGCTTCTGGCTCCGGCGGTTCAGACGTTTTCTTCATCTTTCGAATTTTTGGGTTGTGAGTTTTAGGTTTCATGGAGGATCTGCTGGTTCTCCCTAGTCTACGTTTTGCAGGCGGATGCGGTGACGCTGGAGGAGCGTTGTTGCCTACAGCAAGGACGTCGTGAGAGATGGATGGCTTTCTGATGATGAAGTTGTGGAGTTTGCGGCGGAGATGAGAATTCCAATAATTTTTTATTTCGTTGTCTGTTCTCCCTGGAAGATGACTCGCAATCAGTGACCACCTACATTAATTAATATTCAATCAAAAACAATTACTACTAATCCTTTATTAACAACTTTGATCAACCTTTAAATTTTTTTTATTTTTTGTCACAATCAACCTTTAAAAAGTTAAATACTAAGATTTTGCTACGTCAATATGACTACTGACCCAACAACTCTTCTATAAATAATATACATATATATATATATATATAATTAATGATTAATTACATAGGAGTATAAAATATAAGATATCACTCGAACAATGTCAATAAGTAAGGTTGGACATCATCACTCATTACTCGATTTCAACTTGGTACTTGACTCATATCTGCTTCTGCTTTAAAATATTAAGTAATTGATATTATTCACTGAAATTATATTCAAAATCTTTTGTTCCCTTATTTTTGTTTTTTTTGCCAAAGTAACAAAATATTAAGCTTTTTTGTAAGTTTAGATCTTATTCATTTTAATGATATTTACAAATTAGAAAAAAATAATGTTGTCAAAGATAAGTAATAAGTGAGACAAATTACATTAGTTACAAGGTCAACCCAAATAATATCATTATTTTTAATATTTGACTTGTTATTTATCTCTTTACTTGCTACTTTTTATATATTCTATTAAATATTTATTATTTTTAATAATATTTGTTGTATCTAGGGTAGAGTTTAAATATTTGTTATTCGACTTATATTTGTTTTTTTTATCCATCTTAATTTTCAAGTATTTCTCACCATCAAAACAAACGTTGAATGTTTTAGTTTTGTGGTATGCTATTACTTGTTACTTGCTTAAATAAAACATTTTTGTTATCATGAAAAGTATATAATATTTAAATATATAAATTGTTTCAAAAAAAAAAAAAAATTAAATATATAAATATTTATGTTTTTATTATTCTTATTTATAATATGCACAAACATTTTGTTTAAAAGTTTCTCATCTTTTTAGTAAAGTAAATAAAACAATTTTTCATAAAATATTATTTAATAAGCATTTTTAAATACTCATAAATAATTTATAAATATTTAAAAATAGTAAGTAATAAAATGGATAAATAACTTATAAATAACTCATTTATTTTAACTCAATTAGTAATATAAATATTTATTACCCATATCAAGTAAGTCAAATATCCTATTAATATTTGGGGACGTGACTCAAGTTATTCAGATACTCCTATTTTTTTTGAAAATGTAATTCAGATATCTTAAGATTATTATTTTTTGTAAAATGGAGTATTTTGTAAGAGTTTTAAATATGTTAACCTTAAAGTTTTAAATATGTTTTATAGGAGTTTTTAAAATATCACATGGATATGTATGCGTTCCAGTTGGTGCGTATAGGTAATAACATGAAGTGTACATTTATTAGAGTGGACATGTTGTTTGCCTCAGCTAAAAAGAGAATAGTCTGACAACCAAGGTTACATATAAAAGCCTCGAGACGGGACCCACAACGGAAAATTACAAAAAAAATGGTTCGACAACATTAAACAGTTTATGTTACCACCGTAACTTTTATTATCTACTGGAATTTCAAATCCCTGACTATAGAAAATATGTTCACATAAATATATTTAAACTAAGAGAGTGAGTATAACATTAAGCCTTGCTTATTTGACCGATCGATTTTCAATCATATTATTAATAATATCTTGCACATGAAATCATTGTCCGAAAATAAATTGGAGAAGTTTGGAAATAGTTAAATAAGAATTGTATGTACCTGTTTCCTAAAGTGGAATGCAATTTAACAACGAGTTCTTCTTCTTCTGGAGTTATGTTCCCTCGCTTGAGATCTGATCTAAGATAATTTATCCATCTCAACCTACAGCTCTTTCCACATCTTTTTAATCCTTTTTTTCACAAAATAAGATAAAATTAAATTAATATAAATAAAAGTAATAATACACGTCAGATTTTATATGTATAACTAAACATCGAAGATATATGTGTTATTTTTTTTTATTATACATTTATTGTTACTTTCGAAATAATTATTACACATGTATTTTTATGGGTCTGATATATATATGAATGCTCACGAGATTTGTAGAATTCTGGTCACTGTAATTCGTATTATCATATGCATACACAACTACAAAATATCTCAACTACTGCATTGATGATTAGTCTTGTATTCAAATCGGGGTTGGAAATCAAATCAAAATTAGTCCTATCATTTTGATTTTTTTCTTGAAATGAAAGACAACGGACAAAATATATAAATACTCATCCCTTTGTATTTCCTTATAAATAAACATTACATAGTCCGTATATATATATATATATATATATATATATATATATATATGTCTACAAACTATTGTACGAAAACATACACTTGTCAGTACTTTATATACGTACACTCACAACCCACCGTGGTTGTGACACTGACAAATTATCAGCAAAAAAAAAAAAAAAAAGAGACGAGATTAGGGTTGAGATTAACTTCTAACCTTACTAACTTTTCAATATATGGTAAAACAAAACTAACTTTAAAATGTATAGTTCATGAAGATTACGACAAGAGACAGGGTTACTTCACTTCCTCTCCCACAGAGTGTCATGGGTTGAAAGTTCGTATTACATGGTATTGTTTTATTTGTAAGCTATGGGTGTAACTGTTACCGGCATTTTTGGGGAGAGATCTCCAAGAGCCTTCACCGTTGGATTGAATGTAGCTGGAGAGGATCTGGTCTTCCTCAGCCGTCCACCGCCCTCTCTTTATCCCGACCTTCTCGCAACACGGTGCTCTTCCCATTTTTTCTCCGGTTTTATATATTTAAGATTTTTCTCATTGACCACAAGAGTCAAGCAATGGTGAAAGAGAGCGCGCAAGTGAGAGGACAAGCAAAGAGAAGTTACTGAGTGACTAGACAACATGAAGCAAAAGTGACTGCTTCAGTATTTATAGCTGAAGATGAACAGTTGATTAAAAAGCTGATTAAAGAGCTCTCGCGTTCGAGGGCAAAATGAGACGATGACACGTGTATGGAGCATAGAGTGCCACGTTGTTTAGAAGGAGACTGAAGTCGTGGCGTATTCACCTTCAGGAGACTCGTGATCGGTCCGTGCAGGATCGTCGTGGTTCTCTTAATTACACGCTAATTTTAGGATAAATCTGATTAGTTGTTAATCAAATACTATTAAGATAATGGTCCTAACAAACAAAAAGAAGTTTATTAATGGTCACGTGAATACGTAGATCACATAGTAATCGCATATTTTGATATTTATATAAATATCCGGATCTTCGCCTGTTGACCTGATGGTCTTACACTCTTTTGTTGAACTATCTACAAAACACATGTAACTATATATATATATATATATATATAATAATAAAAACTCTATAAACTAATAATATTAAATTTTGAAAATTATTTAGAATAGTTATTTTTAGTTTATTTTTACAAAAATAACTTTTAAGGAAGAAAATGCGCAAAATATTTTATTAAAAAAATAAATATATACTTATAGCTTTAGAGTTAACTAATCAAGACTTATGATTTAGAGTTAAAGGATAAGATTTTTAAGTGGAATTTCAAATATTAAAAATAAATATTAAATTTTCAAAATAAAAATAAATTATTTTGGTCAATTTTTTTTACTAAAAATTATTTTTATATAAAAATTTAAAAATTAATATTTGAACGAATTACCCTTAAATTATTGATATCTTATTAATTTATATTCATTTTTATATAACCAAATATATTAAAAACTAAAAGTTTGAGATTCAAGGGTTAATGCATTAAAAGTTTGAAGACATACATAGAGAAAAGGAGGTCCTAAGAGCATATTTAACTAAGAGCATCATTAATTATGAGAGCACTAGATGTATTCTTAAACAGAAAATAATAGTATTAAATTTTATTAAGTAAAAAAAAAAATTAAATTTGAAAAAATAAGAACTGAATCAATTAAAAAGTGATAAGTGTTATATAATGCTGTTATTTTTTTTAAAAAAAATTCTTTGTTGAGAACACAATCATATTCTCTTTCTTTGCTTTTTATTTTTTTTAGTTTGTTTAATGATGAGATCATTCATAAGAACATACAATTGTAAATGCTCTAACAAATCTGGAGACGAAGGATGAGGGAAAAAGAAAGAGAGGCAAAAGCAGAGGAGAGTTGATTTATAGTGTTGTTCGTTTGGTTGCCGTAGGTTGCGTTTGTGTCTGCGTCAATAATTTTGTTCGTTTCATTGACGCGGGTACTTGCGTCTGCGTTTGCGTCAAAACGCAGCGTTCAACGTCAAAAAAATAGACGCTGAAAAAATCTGCGTCTGGCATTAGCGCCTGGCGTCAGCGTTAACGTCTGCGGCAACAAAACGAACAACAATCGGCGTCAGTGTCAATGTTTGCGGCAACTAAACGAACAATAATTGATGCAGCCATAGACGCTGACGCTGACGCCGATACCTGCAGCAACCAAACGAACAACAATCGGTGTCGGCGTCGGTGTCAGCGTCTGCGGCAACCAAACGAACAACAATTGACGCAGTCGCTGACGCAGACGCAGAAACCTGCGGCAATCAAAGGAATATCTCTGAGGACATGGAAAATCTCCTTGATTTGTTGTTTGTTGTTGATGTCTCCAATGAGCGTTGTACTATCGGAGCAAATTGTGATGCTTGAAACACCCAGAGAAACTACCGTTGTGAGTCCCAGTTTAAGGGCTAGGGTTTCTGCCATAAGAGGGAAGGAGACGAAATTGATGGTCTAAACTCCAGAACAGGACGGGGTAGTTCAAATTTCTTCAAGAATCCAAGCAAGTCTTGCATGTAGTCACTGAAGGAGATATTGGATCTTGACGACTGATCACTTTGTTTGGTAAGTGTGTGGTGGGATTTTCCTTAGATAAAATATGGGCTTGTGTTAAGCTAGATGAGCTTCCAACCTAAAACCAATTGATGATAAGTGGAGTGACCCATCTATCTTATATATTGTTTAGGATCTTTTCCAACTACCGATGTGGGACACTTTGTGTCTAATACGCCCCCTCGAGATGATGGTTCTTTGAGCGTCAATTTCGGAATGTTTGGGCAATGATCGATGGACCGACTTTGGGTTGGATCGATAATGGATCGGGTTGGATTGTTCGGATCGGGCTCTGATACCATGTTAAGCTAGATGAGCTTCCAACCTAAAACCAATTGATGATAAGTGGAGTGACCCATCTATCTTATATATTGTTTAGGATCTTTTCCAACTACCGATGTGGGACACTTTGTGTCTAATAGCTTGGTCCCATTATTTTGCGCTAGCTAACATTTTTGTTGCAATTTCTGCAGGTCCTAAGGTTGTTTCCTCGAAGCTTAGTTTGTTTTTGTCTGTCCAGAGAGATCAGCAAGTCTATGGGAGAATGATGTTCTAAATTCCTGCAGGTCCTAAGGTTGTTTCCTCGAAGCTTAGTTTGTTTTTGTCTGTCCAGAGAGATCAGCAAGTCTATGGGAGAATGATGTTCTTAATTCCGGTTGGAGGTAGTCAGAGTCCTTCTCGGAACAGAGTCACTGCCTTTTTGAAGTCAATATCCTCAGCTATGTGAACTGGAAGAAGAAGGATACTTGATTTTAGGGTGTATATATTAATTACACTTTACATATACAAATTTATGTTGTTTTTATTTAATTATTTGGTGTATAAAATAGGGACAACATACTATTTCCCCACGAGAACTATCATATAGTATCAGATATCCACCAAACTATAACTTTCTGTCAGATCTCCTTGAATTAAAAGTTACAAACTAATTTCTCCTCAAATTGATAGTTTGAAACTTAATTACACTTATACTATAATTTTTATTGGTTTATTGTTAACCATATCATCTAAACCAATTAAACAAGGCAATAATCCAATTTATATCCAAAAAAAAAAAATGCTCTCACACTATTCAAACTCCACACTATCATTTATCATCAAAGATTATTTGAAAACTTTCTATTTTGAGAGACATTGAAAACTATTTTTTGATAAAACTGAATTTTTGTTTGATTTTAATTTTTTTTTGGGTTAACAATAAACCAATTAAATCAATGTCTATATGTAATTAAGTCTTGAACTATTAATTCGGGGAGAAATAGATTTCGAACTAACGATTCGGAGAAAAATAACTTTATAACTTATAATCCAGGGAGGTATAGCACAAGGTGATAGTTCGATGGATATTTGATGTTATATGATAGCTTTTGTGGATAAATAGCATGCTTACTCTATAAAATTCTTAATGTAGATGTAAATGCAGTTTTCGGTGTAAAATGAAAAAAGTAACATCAATATATTTTTGAAATATTTAAAAAAATTAAAGATATATTTCAATTTAAATATTAAAAATTGTGCAATATATTATTTATATTAAAATAAATTTCATACATTAATTATTAATTATTTTTATATTATGATTATATATTTACATAAGGTTTCTAATTTATCAAATATTGATTTATAAAATCTTTACTATATATCATATCAAAATTACGAGAACAAAGGATATGCACCCACAAAATTTCCTTATATCTTTCTTAGCACACATCATAACTCTTAAGCTATTAAACTCCTCAGAGCATTAATATCGCTAGTTTCTTAGTGAAGTTTTAAGCAAAAAGGTGATATGGAGCCCACAAAATTATTAGAGACGGTTACAAAATGGCTAAAACAAAAGACGTTTCTTGTACTATTCGCAGACCCCACTGACACGTGGCGGCCATCGATTGGTCCTTTTTTTTCAAATAAAAAAAATTAAAAAAATAGAAAACGGGTCCCACCACCCCGTATCTAGCAATATTAATGCTCTCAATCACAAACACACAAAACCTAAAAAAAAAGTTTCCATATTGGTAAATAAAAGGTAGTAGATTTCTCTCTTTTCCCTTTGACTTTTTTCTAGAAAAGCTAGTTTCTAAATTTTCCATTTCACCCCCTAGTTTCTGACATTTGCCGGTGACAGAGGGACCTGTCTCTTTTTCCTTTCTTTCCATCTTGGAGCTTGTTTTCTCAATGTCTCTGATGGCATTCTGGTGGTAGTTTGATGTGGCGGTCATGCATGCCCTTGTCTTTAGAGGATGAGGTTAGGTGTGTGCTTCTTATCGGCTGTGCATCTCCTTTCACTTCTCGGTGATTTCTTGTAGATTTCATGAGTTAGGAGTCAGTGGAGGGAGAATGCGGTGATTTGTTATGGTGGTGGTTGTGGGGGGAGGTTATTGCGCTGCTTAAACTGTAGGATCTTTAAAAGAGATTATGATAACGTCTAAGACCATGATTATTGCAGGGTTCTTAGGACGAAGTTCTTATTTAAGAACCGTCTCTTAACTTATTTTAGTTAAAGTTAAGAGACAGTTCTTAACTTCCACTAAGAACCCCTCTATAGGAACCCCTAATGGACATGCTCTAACTACGCTGATGGTTGATTTTGGATCAGCACCAATATCTCTAACTTGCATTTTTCCCTTCTCAATGAGCTTTCTCGCTCATGGTCCTCCACTGTCTTCTAGCTTCTCTGTTCGATTAAGTTGTGGTTGACCGGTAAAATCTTCTTCCAGTCTTTTTTTTGTGTGTTTTGGTTTCTCTTTATCGTTTTATGGTGGTTTTGGTGGTTCGTTTCTGGCGAGCACGTGTTTTCTCTCATATTATTTAGCTAACCATGACACCCCGTCACAATCTTTATGCAACACACAAACAAAAACAAAGTATGAAAACCTTTTAGAATCTTTCCATTTTATTTATTCTTATAGATATTCTCACGTAAAACTATAAGTTAGCATTGATCTATATAAACGTACAAGAAGAAGGTCACTAAAATCTGAACTTAAAGTTATAAAATGTAGTTGCTGTGTTTGGTCCTAATAAAGCTAGACGATCGAGTTAAATCCCATGGACATTATTTAAAAAATGATTTGACATGTGATAATTAAAAATGATAACATAGCTTAATATAAAAATTTACATGACTCCCATTTTATTATGATATGTACAATGTTGTTTATGAAGTTTACATTTTTGGTAATGTCTTTTATGAAGTTTACATTTTGATAAGATTCTTAAAATATAAAAATAAAGTGTGTGTATTATCATTAGTGATTTTATTTACTAATATATATATATATATAAAATATAAAAGTTTCACATCTTAGAATTTAAAAATATTTTTTTGTAGGTAATTATATTTTTATCATAAATAATTAAAATTTTGAGTTACACTTTAACTCTATGTAATATAAAATAAGTTCGTTCAGCGAATGTTATTTGATTCACTAAATTAATTAGTAAATTAATTATTATTACTTTACTAATTTTAACTAAAATAAATAAATAAATTTAGTTTATAATAAATTTAATTAAATTTGAAAATATAAATTAAAATTTGTTAAAATAAACAAGGAAATATTAAAAATAATTATTTTAGTTTTTATACTGATAAAACTAAAATTTAAAGTACTTAATAAATAATTATAATTTTTTAAAAAACTGTTGTTACTGCAAGATGGCGTAGGAAATCTCCGTTTATTATGCATACACGCTAGACATGTTAATTAGGGTTGAAATCCGCATCCCGAGCCCGCCTAGCCCTAAAAATTACCGGGCTTGGGATTAGTTTTATAAGCCCAAAATATTTGGTCTTTCGGGCTAAGCCCATTTGGACTTTGAATAGTTTGGGTCTAAGTCCGTTTGGGCTAAAACCGGCCCAAAAATCTGAAACTTTATATTTTAGTTTAAATATTATCATTCCTACAATCAAAATCACTATTAATATTTCCCTATTATTTTAATAATTTTGATCCAAACTCTAATAAAGCAAATATGAAAGTTGTTAATGTACCTTATTGTTCGATCATTACAAGTGTGACATATTTTATTTTGAAAATATATTTCTTTTATGTGCAACATGTTTTTTTCAAAATGTGAAATATGAAATGTTTTATCATGTATTCTATATTTTGTTTTCTTATATATTTAGTTTTAATTTATATTTGATTATTTTAGTTTTACTAAATTTAGTTTCTTTATAATATGTTTTTAAAGCATACAAAAAGGTAAAACATTTTTGATAAAGAAAAAAAGTTTAAATTCATTTTATATTTAAAAACATAAGATTAAAACTTATTTTTTTATAAAAGTTCGTATATATTAAAATGATAAAAGTGACAATGACAAATTATTTATCTAAAAGCTAAAAAAGTCTGAAAAATCTTATAGTCTTATAAGAACCGGAACGAACTTTGAAATATAAATCCAAAATATTTCGCACCGGATCGGACCAGACTCAAATATTTATAGGCTTAACGGTTTTAGACCGGGCCGGATCAGACCAGCCTAAATTGACACCCATAAAACATGCTAAAGAAGCTGATGTAGCGTCGGCCATATACTTTGCCAGTATATATATATACTGAACTACCAATTATATTCGAAGGAATCTTTATGGGATCACTAGAGAATCAAATTTGACGAATATCCATTTTTATAACATTAGTTTCAAATGTCTACAAACCGTATGCAATTAATAATAACAACATTTTCTATATATCTATGATTTTGTTATTATTAGTAGTGCACTGCATTTATTCGGCATGTTATCACTCGGACCAATAATATACGGAAACATGACGACAACAATCAGCATATATATGTTCACACATGTCATTTATTTTGCCGTTTTGTATTGTGCTGGCACTTCCGTTCGTAGTTATTCAGGGCCGGCTTAATATCTTTTGAGGCCCTAGGGCAAAACTTCCTTTTTTTACCCTTTAAATTTTATGTTTATTTTATGTTTTTAATATTTTTTTTGTTTTCAAAGTTCAGTCAGTAATATTTTGTTTATTTTTATGAAAAAAAAATCTAGATACACATATAATATTTTTGGACCTTTTTCCAATTTTATTTATATATTTTTTTAAAAACAATTATAAATAAAACATATATTTATTAAAAAAATTGGATTCACAGGAGAATTTATGTTTGGATCCGGAGCGATCGCAGCATTTGTTTCTCAATAGGCCGGGCACTGTAGTTATATTAGGACTAATTGAGAATGATCACATACTGCATAGTACCAATATTCGTTTTTTTCTAACATCAAACTATTTTTAAAGAAGTTAAATATCACTGGAGGACCCAATATCGTAAGGTCCGAACCCCATGCTAACTTATATAGAGAAGTCATCAAAACTAAGACTAAAAAATCAACTTCTCATATTTCAAAAAGAAAAACAACTTCTCAATTTATTGTTACTATTGTGAGAAAATAGTACGGTTGCATTAATTAGTATCTTAGGTGTAAACTCAATCATAGTGAAAACAGATAGCTATTTATAAAAAAACATGCATTGCTTTTCAAATTAGTTGTAAGTTTGTAACCTTCTAAAATAATAAAAAAATAACGTTTGAATCAACGTTCTATGCGGGTTTGTGTATATAAACCTAAACGTTCTATGCGCCTTGAAAGTGCTTCCGGTCCATTAGGGCTGGGCACAGATCGGATATCCAAGTTTTTGAATGTATTTGTAATTTGTTTCATATGTTATGGATATCTAATTTTTCGATTTGCTTTGTTTCGAAAAATACGGATATCCGGAAAGACAAATATCCGAAAAATAAATAGATATTTGTGGATATTTACGAATACTTATACGGATATCTCATCCGTTTTGATTTATGCAAATAATCTTAAAAATTCGATACAAATTTGTTTTGTAAAGTATTTCTTTAGCATAATATATAAAATTAAAATTAAAATAAGTAGTGAATCTAAATATTTTGTAAGTTTTTTAAACTTGGTTAATAATCATAATAACACAAAACTTAAGATAAAAGTTATAATTTTCATAAATTTTTCTCTTCTTTTTATGTATTACCTTTATATAAGTAATAATATAAATAAAATTTATCAAATCATGTGTTAGAATAATAATTATATAATTTTATACATTTAAAAATTTAAATATAATCAAGATATACATGTTTTATATATTGTCGGATCGGAGCGGATATCCGCTTCCCAAAATTTTAATATTTGTGATTTGCTTCGATTTTAATGGATATCGCGTTTTAGTATTTATTTTGCTTCGAAAGTTTACAGATATTCGAAATTTTTGGATTGAATCGAAACAAATAACGAATCAAATCAAACTTAACGGATAAAATGTCCAGCACTACGTCGACTACATAATAATTAAAATTTTGGCTACCTTCGATTATGTTTATCTATTAGTTGAGTTGCTTTGTTGGTTTTGAATACTCTTACACATAGCAGAGGTCATGGGTACCAATACTCCTATTTTTTAAATATAATTTTTCCTTTCTCTCTGTTAAATATGTCAATTTACAGATTCAATATGTTATTTTTGTTTTCAGCACATAAAATGTTGGGACCGACACTGGGCCTAAGTGATGGTGATGTCAAATTTAAAGCTATTGAGCTAGATTTTGTGTTCTTTTAATTTTCTGAGTAATGTTAGTTCTTTTCGAGGTGAGACCAGCTAATCTATTTCTGAATGGGAAAATTAGTGAAACTAGAGGCTAGAGCTATTCCCGGAATAGCTTTTCATATATTTTAATTAAAATTTAGATTACTTTATAATTTGTATCTAAATATAAATAAATATTTTATAGTTAGACTGATTACATTATATACTATAGTAAACTCACATTATTAATTTCTAAATTTTATTAATTTACTAATGTCCAAAACCTAAAATAACATAACATGCATATGTAGGCGTTAGAGTTATAGGAGCCACCAAACTTCTAATACTATACCAAAAATCTAATGGTAATCTTCTTTACATCCGTGGAATAAGGATGTTAAAATGGAAAAATTCACACCATTTAAACTCACTCCATTTAATATTTACCCCATTTAAAATCTGTTCTGTAAAATTCATTTAAAAATAAGTTTATTAGATGTTTCTATTTAGATCCGCAAATATTATGTTGATTCATTTAAACTTGTTTATACCAATTTAAAATGATATATGATTATACATTTTAATAATTATTTTAAATTATAAGATTATTTGCAACAATTTTTTTTTAAATTATAAGAATATTGAAAAATTGAATTTATGGAGAAAAAGGTTTAAGTTTTCTTTTAAAATAAACCGCAAAGTCGAGATACGTTAATTGTTCATTTGCATCCCGCTCAGCTTGTTATTCATAGCTTGTCAAAGCATATTTCCTCACTAAAAAAGTAAAAATAGATTTTTTTCTCTAAAACCACAAAATCAGATTTTCTCTTAAACCCTAAAATCAGATTTTCTCTAAAACCACAAAATCAGATGTTTCGTCAAAACCGTAAAATCAGATTTTCTGTTAGAACCACAAAGGAACAGATCTTCGGCCAAAACCATAAAAATTGGATTTTGCCATTAAAACAGAAAAATTAAATTTTTATTTAAAACCACAAAATCAGAAAATCCGCAAAATTTTCTGCTAAAACCACTAAACGAATTTTCTACTAAAACCTCAAAATTGGATTGTTCCTCTAGAACTGTAAAATCAGATTTGTTTCACTAAAATTGCAATGTTAAATCGTATTTTCTCTCTGAAATAGAGAATTGTGTTTTTTGCTATGCATATAATTTTGTTTCTTGCATATACTTTTGTTTCCTGTTGTCAACTTCTTTCGTTTTCTTTGCTTAGAAAAAATCTTAGGCGAAGGAAAGATGTTAGGATAATAATTTAGTGACGGGTTTTTGTTTTTTTTTTTTATAAAAGGGGTATGGATTTTGGTGTGGAATATTTATGTTGTTCATACCTAATTATGATGAAATCAATATATTTTTAGATCTATGACTCAGTCAACTTATAGAAAACTACCTAAACCTGAAGTACCTACCTAAACCCGAACCGGAAAAACCGAAACCGAATCTGAACTATTATACAAAAATATCCGAATGAGACTTATGAGCTTAGTACTTTGGAGTTTGGTTATAACCCGTATTGAACCGAAATCCGAACTAGGATCCAAAAATATCTGAAGTTAGTTAAATATATTAATGTTTTTATATATTTAAGGTGATTTAGATATTTTAGAGTATTCAAAATATTTTTGTAGTTTGTTTTATTTGTTATTTTGAATACTTTTTAGCTAATTTAGATAGTTTAACTAATTTTTAATTATATTTGTAAAAAATTTATATATTTGAATTTTTTTTGTCAATTTTTGAAGTTTTAAAAATATATTTTAGACGATTTTAAACATTGGTTATATCCGATACGAACCGAGTCTGGAAGAAACCAAACCGAACCCGATCGGATAATTAGTGTATACCGAATGGGACTTCTGAGCATAGCACCAAAAATCCAAAAATCCGAATCACCCAGATCGATACCGAACGGGCCACCGAACGCCCATGCCTACTTCTGAATTTGGTAAAAAGAACCTGAAAGAACATAGCAAAGCGAGCAGCACAAATCAGAAATTTTGATCTAAACCAGTTATGACATGCTCTACCCACAATAACAATAAGAAAGTAAAAGATCTTCAACACATTGATAAGCTAAATTATCTCGGTCTCATAAGAATCAAACACATTGATAAGCTAAATTATCTCGGTCTCATAAAAATCAAACTCTTGCGACAGAAACACCGCCTTGAAGAGCTTAAAGAGTAAAAACTGCACTCACTTGTGTTCTGATTTGTTGCAAGAAGTCTTCAGCATCAGTCTCTTTTTGTTAGCATTTTGTTTGTCCTCACTGACATTATTCTTCACATGGACCAATGAGAGACATATGTTTTGTTTATATTTCGTATTGATTCCTCACAGTGAGTTGAAAACTTCTCCGTTACCTTAGTTTCTGGGTTAGGAGCAGAGGCCACAATGTTAGGAGGCTCTTCTTTGTTGACTATAGACGATGAAGTATGCTTCTCAAACGCAAACCTGAGAACGTCTTGTAGTTGTAGGGACTGCGTTGTTTTGTTCTCAGATGTTTTTGAGGCTGTCTTAGAAACCATGCACTGCGCAGGTGGAAACACCGACACTGACCATCAATATTTTTCCCTCGCCATCAGTGGATTTATTTTCTTGCCAAGTTTTCTAATTCTTGTTGTTGTTGCAATTCTGGCAGCCTGATCCAACATGTAAGCATTCAGGACAGGGACACTGCAAATGTTCATCGAAAGTTTGTTAAAACTTAGAAGGAAATAAAGATGAAAATAAATTGTTAAAAGAGTTTGCAGGTGCCCCAAAACTTTTTTCTTAAAATGATTTTCACAACAAAAAAAAACAGTTCATAAGAATACATAAACCTTCCATAGACATCACCTCTGAGACCAGAGTTCGCTTCAAATAATTTAGCTGAATGGAACATGAACCAAAGCTTAGACTGACCCAAACCAGCAAAATGTCACTAAAGAAGAGAGACATGGGGATTGCCGGTTGATTTCGCTTTCTCTGCTGCCTTTTGTAGATCTGATAAATTGATTTATGTGACTGTGGTGAAGAGGGGAGAAGAAATAGATGAGGGATATATATAGTGTGGAGTTGGTGGGATGGAAATCGATTCATGTCATCAAGATATCTGCAGTTACAGATGAAGGTGGTGAAATAATAGGAAACTGAATATGACGATGGATGATTATATTTCATATGTATTAGCTTTTAGATAGAGAATGAGTTCATTATTGGGCTAAGAAGAAGGATATGTTACCAAATAATACCGAAGGCCCAATTTTTTATCTTCAATTGACAAAACATCAATGATGTGGCGAACTAAAGTTGTCTGGTTGGTTAAGTTTTCAATCCTAGGTGGACAGCCAAATAGCTCAACCTCAATTCCTTTTATATATTGGGATAGTCATAAATAAAGAAAAAACGGAGGATAAACAATAGAATGATGTAACATAGTATCACCAAATTATAGCAAACTATACCAATTAACCTTCTATGCGCGTGAAAGTACGCTAAATACTTAGTCAAAAATTCATGAATTTGAGATATAGTATAAATGTAAAAAATTTCAATAGAATAGTATAATAATTACTTAATTACACGATATAACATCATTTGAGAGAAGTTCTTGCGACTCTTCTGTTAGAGCTCTTTAGTCTCATTCCTAACAACATGGTACTAGCAACTAGTAACAAGGGAAACACCGACTCCCAACTTCCCTAACCCAACCTTCCCAACCACCTCGGAACAAATATTATGCATACATAGGAACCCGGCTTCGTTAACCTTTCTTACGTAGTCGTGAAATAATTTTTCCTATCGAATGGAGAGAGATAGTCAAATGACAAAAGAAATCAGACTTCGGAACGCGTTACGCAACACATAACATCCATTACATCAATGATCAACAAAGAAAGATAGATACTTAACAGCAGCGACAAGCAACAATAGCTACACCCGCCTAAGAACAACTCCATAAGTAAGTTGCGATTAACCAGCTCACTTCTCTATAGAGAAGATAACCCGCATGGATACATGCATAAACATGAATAATGCTATGCTTATCTACCTGACCCTTCATGCAACAACTTACTCACATACCAACAAGGGATATGAATTATATTGAATCTGCAAGCAACATGAACTAGTGCTTAGCTCTCCTTGCTTTATGGGCAGACATAGATATATATTGCCCTAAAGCATATACATAAGTATATGATTTCTTCTTTTCCTTATTTATCAGAAGGTTTACCTCTCACTAAAAAAATATCTATATTTATTACTCACTTTTTAAATTCATTTAATTAATGACGAGAACTGTTATCATTTTTCCCGTGTCCTTGAAAATTTATAGTAGGTGGAAATTCTCTCAATTTATGTTCTACCAATCGGCAACGTGACATAAAGACTCCCTGTTTATTGAAATTGTACAAAACTAAAACATAAAAATGAACTAAATGATGATGATAAATGACGTAAATCCAATCCAATAAACTTTTGGAATCAAAAGAGCCAGAAGATATATTCTCTCAATATACAGACTTTTATTGTAGATACAATATATGTAAATCAATAAATCACAAAAAAAAATTCTTTATTTTCTTGACTTATTTTGCAAAGATCTAACCCTTTTACCCAATATATATTCATATATGTAAGTTTATATGACAAAATATAAATAGCATGGTACCTCTTGGAAAAAGGTGAAGAAGTCTTTTCAATCTTTTTTTTATCTTTAAAGTACATTAAAATAATGTAAAAATGAAAAATTATAGAAAAATCGTCTATCTGAATCGAACCTATGAGCATCACATTTAAAGAAATACAATATCTTTATTTATTATTTTATTGAAGGGGAAAATAAGAACTCCCCTTTCAGAAATTATAAAAATTAACATGAACCAAAAGAGAAAAAGAATATATATAAGAAAGGTTCCTAATAATTTTTATATGTATTCTAAAAAATTGTTTTACGTTATACTAATCTAATTAATACAGTGTTTTATTTCTTTTGTTTTACAAAAAAAAAACTTTTGAACTACATGTAGAAAGTGATATATTATTTTCCATTCATGAAAGTTGATAAGATCTTCAGAATAAATATATTTTCTAACACACTCTTAATAAGTATATATATTTTTTTTAATTTGGATCAGGAATCTTACTATGTATTCGATGTGGATAAAAGATATTCCTTTGTTATACTATTAAATTATTGGTGATGAATCGATTTATAGCTTCAATATTATTATTTATGATATTTCTTCCATTCAATATCATTGTAATCTAATTCATCTGAGTGAGCTTACAAGCGAAATATATATATATATATATATATATTTTTTTTTTTGAAACTTTACAAGCGAAATATTTTTCATCTCTATGGAATTAAATCCCGAGATATTCCAAAGAACAAGTAGATAAATAAATAACAAAAAATTAATTATGGAAGTCAATATTCATTTATTTATTGCTACTGATCTTTATTCTCGTTCCTACTGTTTTTTGCTTATAATTTCTGTAAAATGGTTAGTCAAAGTAATTAATTTGAATATAATTTGACTATCAATGAAAAAAGATGTCAATTTCTCGTCTTAAATGAAAGAAATCTAGTTATCAAACATAGTATAATATTCATTTTATAGGTTCAATGGTGGTAGAATAAACTATTTAAGCAAAAAGGTGTATTTGACAGTTGGAGAAAGAGTGATGCTGTTATTGGTGGTAGAGGTGAAGGAGAAGAATCAGGAGATGGAGGAAGAAATACACTTTACCAAGGCCGTCTAACAGCACGTGCAAGTAGAGCGGTCGAACAGAGCCCGAATCAAAATATATAAACAAAATTAAGATTTTTTAAACATAATTAAATATATAAGTTATAATATAAAACTTTAAATTTTTAGACATCCTATTAAATTTAGAATTTATATTTTCAAAAAAGATTTCAAATATATATAAAATAAATATATGAACTTTTAAAATTACTTTATTATTTTGTTAAATATATCATTTAATATTTTTTGAACAGGACCCAAAAATAATACGAGACGGCCCTGCACTTTACATAGAAATTGGTGAAGTTATCATAGAAGTTGATTAAAGAGAATTTAAAAAATATCAAAACATGTGAAAGATAAGAATAGACAGTAGAATGAGGTGAGAAGACGATGAGTAGCGATGGTGGTGGCGGTAAAACAATGGGGGTGGTGGTGATAATAATGACAAGTTACATGAGGAAGTGAATGATATTGAAAAAGAGGTGGAATGACCGAAGATGGATTAAAATGTTCATATTCTCCAATCATTTGACAAATTTGATGGCAATATATGAGAAGGTAATTTGACAGATGGAGGAGAGGATGTCGTTGTTGATACAAAAGATGGAGAAAAAGAAGCAACGGTGGGAGGAGGTGAAAAAATGACGGGTGAAGACTATGATGAAGAAAAAGACGGTGGTTACTATAAGACATTACATTCTATACTATAAGAAACTATATACACAAATAGTATAGTCTTTGTTGTAGTGATTTTAGTATTGAACACTTTTTAGTCATCATTGGTTTCAATAATATAACTAATATGTTGTCACTTACAAATGCTTTGTTTTGATAAATAATTGAAGACTAATATATATATATATATAAAGTAAGTTTTTTTTCTTCTTATGACATGTGGCAGGGAGATTTGTTGACACATATCCTTTGACACATATCCTCAGATATTCTTTCTTTTTACATTTTAGATCATTCTTCTTTTAGAGTACTGCAATTTGATCAAGTAATTTTTTATTGTGCAGTTTTTTTCTTAGATTTGTCTCAAAATTTCTGATCGTGACCCTAACTTCTAATGCACACAAATGACTTTTAAATACAATCCAAAGCACTAAATGATCAAAAATATGAGGTGTCACATGCAGTCTTCCATCTTTTGTTATCTCTAGATTAGAATCGACAATCATTCCATATATCTATATGACTGATTTTTCTCAAAATAAAGTTTAGAAATTATCTAAATAGATGTGTCTCTATTTTTCTTTCAGGCTAATGTCTTCAAATTTAATTTGTCACTAATGAATCCACTATAAATGTAAAAACCCACAACTCTATAGGTAAAGAAAAAAATATTTGAGAAAGAGACTAATTTTTTGGTGAAGAATTTTTTTTTTATTACAAATAGCAAACAAAAATCAAGGTGTCAGTAAACAAAAAAAAATTGGTCAAGTTATAGCGTCTAAGTGGCAACATGAACTGTGGTGCAATTTAACAGTAACAAAAACATATAAATATATAGGTATATAGAGATTTTTATTACTATAATTGCGGGGACGTGCAGTTTGTATATATTCGGAGCCATGATTTATTTTTGTTGGTTTAGATATTTGAGATTTGAAAACCAATATAATGAGGTATCAAAGCGTAAAATAGTTAAAAATCATTTATTTTTGTAAATATCTATTTTTCTCTTTTAATTTCAACCACTAAATTAAACATGGTCTAATTTTGATAGATATGACTGGTCTAAGAATTTTAGTTATCTAATCTTCTCGCACTAACCATCATCATATTAATTTTAATAATTTATTTTAATGGTCACTGAAATTCAAGATGAATAAAGAAATAAGCAAAATATATAAATATATTTTAAATATTTAATTTATTCATAACTAAAAATAACATAATGTTTTTACTATTTTTTTATTATTTTACTATTTTCCATTATTTCATTAACAAAATATATATATCTATTTTATTATTAAAAACATAAAAGAATCAAACTAAGAAGAAGAAACTAGAGCACAACACATGATATAAACCTAAAATTTCCACAATCATAGAGAAAAACAAAATGACATAGTAACACTAACTCAATAAAGATCCAAAGCTGAAAGTAGATCAAGAATGAAGACAAACTTACCTCATCTTACCATAGAGTATTTTGGCCAGAACAAGCAAAGATCAGAAAATGATAGAAAGATAAAATCTGAGACAAAGCAATCCCAAAACACAAAGGAGAACGATTAAGAAACAACTAAAGAAACAAAAAACAGATCAGAGGAAGAATAATCACCGGAAGGCCAAAGTCACCACTAAGTAGGAAGACACATGCCTAAAACACCAAAAACATAACTACCAGCTAAGAAGTAAATTAAAACACCTCACAAACTAAATAAGTACATACAAGCTGCCCATACCAGCGAAGAACCACAAAGCTATGTATATAAGGGACCAAAGCTCCAAGAGACTAAGTCCGCACACATATACCAAGGGAAGTAAGGGAAGAAGATAAACAACTTGAGGGAGGGAGAATGGAAGCCAACCACTGAGAAACCAAACCCCAAACTTGAGACCAAAAATAACCTTCCAAGTCCACATAGCATACACGGAAGAAAACACTATCCGAACCTGGAGTGGCAAACAAGGCGAAAGGGAGAGCCACCGGAGACGTGAGAAGCAATGTAAGCTCCAACAAGATGAGAGAACAAAGAGGGAAGGGAAGACAAAAAAATCAGCAAGCCCTGGAGCCGTTCTCAAACTATGAAAGAGCGCATATAAGTTAGATAACCAAAAACAAGATCTTGAAAACCAAGACGAGCATGGACTATTGACGGCAAGCCAACGACGAGAAAGACAATATCAAAGACGACTAAACTCTGACCCAACTCAGGAGATGCAGTCCCTAACATCAGCCAAAATCTAAAGAGGAAGAGGAGTATCCAATATTGACCGCAACAGCCTACAACGTCGTGAGAAAAAATCGCACAACCTTGAACTCATAAATCCGATCTATAACAAATACCCGATAATCTCACAGGATAAGAGAGCGAGGAAAAACTTTATTCCAAAACATAATAACCATTCCTGGGAGAAGCACCACACACCGGAAAGGTAAACAAAATACATAAATAATGACAAGTCAATGTCAAAATATAGGGAGAGAGCAAAAATATATTAAAAGAATAATATTCAAAATTTTGAAAAAATAAAATACAATTTTGATGCTGAAACCGTTGTCTTAGAATAAAAAAAATGTTTGAATGCAAAGTTATTGAAATTTAATATGCTTTACATCAGATGTTCAATTCACCACTAACAAATACTACTATACACACAACAACACATTATTGAAAAAATAAACATTAAATATATTAACCTATCACCTACTACTACATAACACAATAAAACACCAAATAATTCTCTTAACAAATAAAGAAGACCACATAATTATATCATCCAAAAAAATTATACTTCACAATAATAATACAATATCCCGCGCGAAACGCGGACATGCGTCTAATTAATTTATATCAGTGACAATAACAAAACATATTACTTGTTCATTTATTGTCAATTTATTTGTCTATTTTATAGTTTGTAAATAGAATAAGATACAATAAAATAGTACATTGTAATACCAATTGTTCTATCTTCTCCAAATAAACACATTCCGGTAGACGGCGATACAATTTTTTGTTGACTTGTTTGCCTCTAGCGAGAAGATAGAGAACTGAAGATAAAACTGAAGCATAAAATACACCAATAAAAATAGTGAAATTAGATAAAGAAAATTCAGGAAAATAATAGATTAAAAGTAAATTATGATTATCATAATAGTGGTGATGATTGTTGAAAAAAAGTGCATTACTCTCAAAGTCACATTTAAGTTTTTTCTTGCAAACTAGGTCATTTTCCACTTGAAGAATACATTTACGGAGAATGAAACATGAGACATGTTTTTGGATTTTTTACCCTTAAAGAGAAGAAACAAAATGAGTGTTTTCATTGGAATAATATTTGGACATAATTTGTTTAGTCAATTTTTTTACAACTATTCATTCCACTTCCATATTTTTATTGCTTCATTTTCTAATTTTAAGATATAAAAGAAAATATAGTTATTACATGAATTATATAATTTTTCCTCTACATTTTAGTAACCATATTATATATATAGTTTTTTATATTTTAATATTTATACAAAAATATATGTATATAAATGATAAAAGTGTGAACGTAAAGATGTGGACATAGACAGAAAATACTCGAAAGGGAAAAACATGCACATGTTTGTGTGACTATGTGGTTGAAAGTTTGTGGATAGTTATTTGTGAACAAGTAGGCGTGTACATGGATACATGGATAGACAATCACTAACATGTACATATGGACATTTTTTGATATGTTACACTATACGATAGTATATTAGATGGACAAGCATATAATTAAAAAAATAAACACTAAATATATATACAAATTATATATGATTATAAAAAAACTAAAGTAAGTTGTACGAGACAATTGTGGATTAGTGGATTATGGATTGAGAGAGTTGTGGATAGAAAAGCTGCATACACACATATTTATATTAATGACAATGACATAGTTTTTTACCTTTGATATCTCTTTGCTTTGAGTGAAATCATGCAACAAGACTCCCGAGTAATGATGGCAACCACAGCTTCAGCTTGTTCTTCAGAGATTGGTATCTTTTCTGAAATGATGGCAACAAGTCTCCTGAGTTGTCCAGCCGTTCCGTGTAAGACGTCGGGTAGTTCTTCACTCATGAATGGAAAGAGGTTATGAAAAAGCTTTATGAAAGCCAAAAGCAAATCATCATTCTCTCGGACCTCTACAAACTGAACCAAACTGATGATGCCACTGGATGTTTTAATGATGGAGACAACAAGTATGGCTGATTCTGGGAAGCTAGTGAGTCCAACAAGAACCTCCAGCAGCTCACACTGGATAGATGGACCTGTGTTGCTAATTAGATACAGCAGATTATCCACTATGTTCTCTGAAACAAGAGTGGTTTTGTCAAAGTCATATCCAATGTTCACTATGTTAACCTTTCTTCTGATTATAATTAGTACACATTGTGGTTTTATCAGAACCTAAACATTAATGGTCAACACAAGTTAAACATACGATCTTTTATCTACACAAAAACATCACCTTATAATCCAACAAACAGACTACACTAGGTTTAGCCTTTTTGGATGCAAAGTCAGGTTTGTCTAAATCTAACATCTTAGACAGTTCACTAAAAATTGCTTGAAACAAACAATAATGTGAGCAATTCAATACAGAATCAATCTATTATCTAATAGAATTCAAAACATGGGTAACTAATTTTGAAAACCTACTCAGTAATCAGCCGCTTGTTGTGCCTGCGACTTGGGAAAGTGAGGTGTAGTGTGAGGAGGGTGAGGCAGGATGGACTCACAATAATCTGAGCAATTCAATACAGAATCAATCCATTTTCTCCGGCTTTGTAAGTGACTTAGGAGAGTGAGGCAGGATGGGCTCCAGTGATTTAGATGACAGTGTAGTGTGAGGAGGGGATTTGGGTACCGATTTTGATGACGACCAACGATTAAGGTACGACCAACAAGTGTATGAAGCAGTGATTACCGGATTTGGCTTCAACGACCTTTAAGTAGTTCAGATAGTTTGACGGAGGTGAGTTCAGTGACTTTGGAGACATCACTTTTTGATTCCATGGCCGAATCCATGGCTGGGAGATGGAACCAAATGTAAGAAGAGCTTGGTGATGAAGAGATGACTTGGGGAACAAAGCTAGATGGAGACAATGGAGTCAGATGTAAGAAAATTAGGTTTTTAGTTTCTCTTTAATCAAAAAGGGTAGCAAGGTTTTTGTGCTTCAAAAAAGTAACTAACAAGTAGAATGTGGCCTATTGGCCTATAATGAAATTAGAAAATTAAAAAGTGACTGAAGATATAACTTTTCAAAAGAAAAAATAACCCCAACTACAAAATTAAAAAATAAAAATAAAAAAAAGAATGAAAAGAAAAGATTTGGGAATTGAATACATATTTTATACTTGTTAAAAAAAAGAAGCAGAGATACGAAAAAAAGGAAGAAGAAAAGTCATGGGTTTCATCCGTTCGGACGGCTCCCACAGCGTTGTGAGAGGAGTTTATAAATTTACAGTTTCTTTGTTTGCTTTGTGTGGTTTCTTTTGGGTAAGTTTGTACCATCTTGATTTAAGGTAAGGGGGGTAAGAGGATTTGAGCGTCGGTGACATCTCTTGGTGTTTTCGGATTCGATTTGAGGTCTTGGTTTAGATCTGGTATGGTGAGGTTGTGAAGTGGAGTTCCAATTCCCGAAGATTTAAGATCTAGGTTTATTACCTAGGATTTGGTCGTATTGTAATAGTATATGCCCACTAATTTTAACATATATTGACCTTCTTTTCGTTCTCTCATCTCTTGTTATTGTTTCGATGGAAGTCTGTAGTGATGAATTGTCTTTGTGGTTCTTGTCGGCTTGTTAGTTGGTTTTGAGCCTTGTTGGTCTAGGAAGTGGATGGTTTGACTATGTGACGAGATTGGGTGCGACAGCGGGACTGAGCCTGGAACTGAGCCAGGAAGAGATGGGTCTTCTTTGATTTTGCACTGTTATGGTGTTTTAAATGTTGGTTCGAACGTTTAACTCTGATTAATTGGCGACCAATGTTGTGGTCTTATGTAGTTATCTTGGCTTTGGTGTTTGAACAAACGGAGTTGAGACTTTTCTTGGCTTTCTTGGTGTATATTTTGGATCATCCCACCAGTAAAGTTTTGATACAAACAAGCCCTAGCAGCCGCTGTGAGCCTCAGTTTGATGTTTGACATTATCAGTTGCAGTTTTCTCTTCCAGTTCTGGTGGTGCAGTGATTTTTCGTCGGTGTCAATTTGTTATGAGAATCAATCGATGAGGCTTGTTTGTATGGAGGTATATGGTATGCTTCTATCTAACGGTAAAGTGGAAGTCAGAGAATGTGTTTCAACTGTAGGCGGCAGCGATATATTTAGATTGAGAAAATGAGGTGTCTTGGGTTCTAGAAGTTGATAGTATCATCGGTTGGCCGATGGCAGTTTCAATATATCCAAATCACTGCATTTGCTATGTTGGAAGGTCATTAGTACTAATTTTTCCTATGCTTTTGTTGATAATTTTTTGTTTGTTGTACTTTAGTTGTGGTTTCTAAATCTAAAACGTTATTGTAAGTTGTCTCGATGTGAGTTTTAGTTGTTTTTCTTTAGAATCTTGATTCTAAGAATTTGATAGATATCTACCAATTTATGTATCAAAACTTTGTAGTTCACATGAATGAATATTTTTAGATTAAATAAAAAGACTTAGGATTCACATATAATTTTTGTTATTTATACATATAATTCACATATAATTTTTATCATTTATACATATTATATATACTACATCGTACCCGTAAGCTTCTTATTCACTACTCCCTCCGTTTCATATTATTTGTTGTTCTAGGTTTATTCACACATATTAAGAAAACATATGATTTTGTATATTTTCAAAATAAAAAACACAATTACCTATACATCTAACCACATTTCGACCAATAGAAAAATAAAAACACAATTACCTATGAATCTTATTAATGAATTTTGCATTGAAACTCTAAAACGACACTTATTTTGAAACGAATTTTTTTCCCTACAACGACAAGTAATATGAAACGGAGGGAGTATAACTTTTTTGGTGTCACCTGTGCTAATTTCCCTTTCCGAAAACTACTGTATAACACCGAGTTACCCAAAGTTAAGTCAACGTTCTGTGAGAAACCAGTTTCCCCCAACGTAAGCTTTTATATTTTGCATCTTTTAAAACTATTTGACTATTTGTTGATGGTCTTGCTTGCAATATCATGACAGGTTGAAAGAATGGACTGATCAGCATCTGCATATGCGTTCAGGTTAAGTATGACTCAAATAACTCTTATCAAACCCAAACAGAAAATTTTCTCATCATTTCTTAGTTAACACAAAGTAGAAGGACAGAAACAGGGTATTCTTTTTGTTTTCCTTTGATAAGAGATGAATAACAAAGAAATAAAAAGGACAAAACGTTTCCACCCTTACCATATAACTACTCTATGAGAAGTGAATACCCGATTTGTTGAATAACGAGAGAAGATACAAAAACTCTTGTTGTGATAGCTTCGACGACCTCTTCTCCTCGAACCCACCTTCCTTCAACACATTCATAACCTTCTCCTTAAACTCTCCTCCTTGTCCTGCATCCATCTCCACATCATCATCATCATCATCCATCTCGTTATCATCATCTTCCATTCCCATGCTCTGATCACCAAGATCCATACCGGCAGCTTCTCCGGTCGAGCCGCCATTCAACGAAGCTAGTACCGCCTGAAGAGTCTTGAAGTTCTTCTCTAGCATCAAAAGAACAGACTTTTGCCTGAAAATCGACCCCAAAGTTTTGTTCTTTCTGATGAAACAGACTCTCAAGAAGCCATCCCACTCCTTCTTGTTCACCTGAGGCTGTGGCTTCCTCGGTTCGATCCTAACAACAGAAGAATCCACCTTTGGAGGTGGTCGGAAGTTGTTCTTGCCGACTTTGAGGAGGTGGGAGACTCTCGCATACAGCTGAGTGTTGACTGAAAGACGACAGTAAAGGTTATCTCCAGGCTGGGCAACGAGTCTCATGGCGAACTCTCTCTGGTACATGATCACAGCACATCTGAAGCTAGTTGGGTGGAAGAGAAGCTTGAACGTGAGAGGAGAAGATATCTGATAAGGAATGTTGGCGACGCATATGTCAAACCGAGGAAGCTCCGTCTTTAACACATCACCTTGGATTACCTTATTACAGATAACATTTAACTCAAGCATGCATCTCTATGTATGTAATAAAACAGACAAGAGTGTTGTTTGTTGTGTTACCTTCAAGCGGTTGGAATAAGGAGTTCCTTGGAAACGGCGTTGAAGCTCGAGAACCATACGAGAATCGAGTTCGACAGCGATGACTTCTTTACCAGCTTCTAGAAGCTTCTTGGTCAAGTTACCAGTACCTGGACCGATCTCGAGGATCACATCGGTGCTCTTAATCCCTGCTTTCTGAACGATCGAATCAACGAGCAGAGGGTTCTTGAGGATATGCTGTCCTTTCGATTTGTGGAAGGAGATTCCTCCTTGGTAATGGTTTGACGGTGCCTTGGCCTTCTCCTTCCTTATCTTGCCTCCAGCCATTCTCGCTCTTTTTTTCTCAAAGCTTCTCACGCCGCCACCACTCGCCTTTAATCAATATTAGGGTTTCTTCTCCTCCTAGTTTCAGGCCTCTGCGTTCTTTTGTTGTTTTTTTTTACTTATAAGACTAAACACAATGGACCGTTGAATAAATCTATACTATTAAAAGGGACTATCCTTATCCTTGGGAGCGTCCATATCGTCGTAAATTTTTCTTTTAAAAAAAGCCATGTGGCATAATTATTAAAAATATAAAAATAATTAATAAGTTATATATAATATAAGGAAATATAAATAATAAGTAAATATACAACATAGGAAATAAAAATATTACATTAACATTTATCACAATATTATCATTTGATATAAAAAGTAAATATACAATATAAGAAAATCTAAATAATAAGTAAATATACAATATAAGAAATAAAAATATTACATTAAACATATATCACAATATTATCATTTGATATAAAAAGTAAATATATAATATAAGAAAATATAAATAATAAGTAAATATACAAGATAAGAAATAAAAATATTATAATATAAGATATAAAAATAATTAATAAGTAAATATACAATATAAGAAAATATAAATAATAAGTAAATATACAATATAAAAAATAAAAATATTGCATTAAACATCTATCACAATATTATCATTCGATATAAAAAATTAAATAGATAATATAAATAATATAAATAATAAATAAATATACAATATAAGAAATAGAAATATTATATTAAACATCTATCACAATATTATCATTGATATAAAAGTATACTAATAAAATAGACTATTTGAGGCTTCAGGAAGTATCCACATCAGTATAAAATCTTTCTTCCAAAAGAAGTCATGTGATATTATTATTAAAAATAAAAATAATTAATAATTAAATATAATATAAGAAAATATAAATAATAAGTAAATATACAATATAAGAAATAGAAATATTACATTAAATATATATATCACAATATTATCATTTGATATAAAAAGTTAATATACAATATAAAAAATATAAATAATAAGTAAATATACAATATAAGAAATAGAATTATTACAATATAAGAAACAAAAATAATTAATAAGTAAATATATAATATAAGAAAATATAAATAATAAACAAATTTATAATATAAAAATAGAAATATTACATTGAACATCTATCACAATATTATCATTTGATGTAAAAGTAAGAAAATTAGAATAAATAAAAATACAATTTAAGAAAAAATAAACAATAAATAAATCTACAATTAAGAAATGAAAAAACTAAATTAAACATTTATCTGAAGTTGAGGTACAACATGGATAACATCACTGAGTATATTTTTACACGTTAATTAGAATGAGTTTTTCATTTAGCGAACTCTAATAATCAGTAGTCAAACTTGAATGATTCATAGTTCCATCAAGTGTTATACGTGAACATAATTGCAACAACAGTTGCATTGTCCTGAAAATTTTGTTCCAATTTCGAGTATGACCTTAAATTGAGTATGATCTAATGTACATTTGAAGTGATAAAAGAACTTGATTGTTAAAACTACTTCTCAGTCCTCAGTCTGATGATTCTGCTCAGCTATCTCAAGTAAGAGGAAGAAACAAAAATGTAGAAGATAATATATTTTTAAAAATTTGAAATCTTAAATGTTTTTTCTGTCACCTTCTCTATATTGAAACATAAAGAGAAGAAATGATCTGCTGGATTAATGCAGGAAATGACGAGTCTCGCATCAAAGACGCTTTAGAAATTATAAAAAGTAACAAAAGTGAATAAATGCCAAAGTTTCAGGGTGAATCTAATGAAAGTTGTTGTAGAACGGTATAGAAGTGGTGGTAGAGTCATGGTGAGCTATGGCAGTGACGGCAGAGTTGAGTCGCGAGAGGTGGTGTGGTCACGGATTGGATGTGATGGTCTTATGACTTAAAGAAAACACAGACCAAAGCAGTGGAGAAAAGGAAGAAGATGTTTCAAGATGGGTTTTTGAATGTGCAATTTTAGTATTTATCAAGCCTTAGAGGTCAGATCGAAGATGTATATTTACGGAGGACATGTCAAAAAATACAGAAAAACTGTCCTAGGTATTATTGGAGGTAAACAAAAGTCATAATCGTCATTGCTTCTTAGACATGCTTACATAAACACAAAAATATGCATGTAAAAGTAAATTTAGAAGACTACGCGAAAATCAGATTATGATAAAAACACAATGTATAGAATCTACATGAGCTGACATTTTATAATTCCAATATAAAATTTCAAGATAACTATAAAACAATTGGTCAATATTAAAATTTTAATTGGTTTATGGTTCGGTTGGCAAGTAAAGACTGATTTATCAACCAACTAAACTTAATACACAAAAATAGACCAAACTAAACCGAATAAACAAAAATTATACACTTGATTTTTTAAATAAACATATATATAAACCAATTTCAGTTCAAATATATATTTTTCAATAGAATAAAAAATAAAAAAATATAAACTAATGTTATATTTTGTAAAGAATAAACTAAATATTTAAAATATATTATTTTTCATTTATTTGCATTACGGGCGGGTTGATCACTAGTTTATTAAATAGTTGAATACACTTGGATCAAAATGAGACACATGACATAAATGGATTGGATTAAAATATAAATATGATATTTTCTTATTGGTTGAAGTGACTATTAGAATTTTCCACCTAAGTTATTTGAGATCAGTTATCTGATAGTAAAATGTTTTATTTATTTATCATTATATACCAAAATTTATTATTTTTAAAATTGTACAAATATAAACTTATTTCATTTGATTTGGACAACTAAAAAATATCCTTTTTGAAATTGATTTAATAATAATTTTCAAACATTCAAAACAATGATTTTTATATATTTTTATTTATTATTTGAAAAAAACAAAAAAAAACATAATTTATTTTAAAATTTATTTAGTATTAACTATTTTGATTTAATTTTTATATATTGTTGTTGTTAATATGTAAATATGCAAATATAAAAGAAATAAAAGTGAAACAATTGTGGGGTAAAATATTAAATTTTATTAAATAAAATTATTATTTTATATATATATATATATATAAATTGTATAGATGTTAAATAAATAAGTGGAAGAAAGAAAAGTGACGTGTAATGTTAAAGCTGTAAATTAGGGTGTTGATAGTTGGGAAAACAATTTTGGTGTATGATTGTATATACCAATACATTATTCTCCCGAGTTTTAAGGGTAGATACTTCAGAAATGCATCACTCCTAAAACCGATTAACTCATACTTGGATGGCCAGCCTTAATTCGAACACTAAAATTAGTAGACAAGTAATAGCATATTAACTTTTAGACCAAATTTATTTTAATTAAATAAATGTTATCAAATTTTATTGATTTAATTTTATCAGATAAATTTTATATTTTTATGTTTTTAAATTTAACATTAAAAATCATTTATATAAATTTTAATTAATTATTATTAATTTAAATATTTAATTTAATAAATTAATGGATAATTAATACCATTGATGGTCAATATAAATATATAAGCATAATTTTGAGAATCCATGTAGTATTTTAAAATGTTTGTTTAGTTCAATATAGAATATGCCATATTATAAAATTCGAGAATGAAAAAAGCATTATATGTAAAATTCATATAGTATTTTTAAATTTTTATTTAATTCAGTATGGAATACGCACTATTACAAAATTTGTAAAGGAATAGGCACACACATAAAGTTTATGTTAAAATAGACATTTTTCCCTGTAATGTGCCTTTGAGTGAAAGATAAGCTCATAATGTACCCCATGGTGTAAACGACTCTTTTCAATTTCAGTTAATTAGATTGCAGGTTGCTTCACTTGATCGTTATGTTACTGTTTCTTACTTTCTTGGGGGCTAGTGCCGTCTGATAGCCGCAGACACATGATGGATACACTGGACCATGTCTAAGAAAGCCCAATAAATTCCCATAAGTGTATATATTAATATTGCATCAACATGGAGATCTATCGAGTCTTCAAAAGCCCAACATCAACTGATAGACAGGTTTTAGACCATTTGCAATACGCACAGTTAATTAATTAATCACAGCTGAGCTGACCATAATTCGTATTAGAAATGAAACAAACACACTCGTTGAGTATTGTAGCTGAGAACTATTCATCATATTCATTATCACATTACAAGCACCAAACCAAACCAAAAACGAAGGACAACAAGGACAAGAAGAAGGAAATAAAGACGGATCTGATCTGATCTGACCGTACCTATTGCTTCAAACATGAAAAACGTTTTCAGTTGTCATAAGTACGACACTCATCAGTTTCAGGATTGTCGCTGCAGTATTCTTCCAAAGGATCAGATCCACCTGCTTTCTTCTTGTCCCTAGCGTGACTCGCCGCAGCGCTCAGCTCCTCCACCTCGTCCCACGCCGCCACACACTCTCCACTCACCGGATCGTCAGCGCAAGTCTCCTTCGCTTCCTGAATACTCTTCTCCACCTTATCCGATATCCCTCCTTCTGATGTCGCCTTCACCGACATAACCATCCGGTTCTTCGAACCGAATTTCCACGGGTAACTCAAACGGACCGGGGCGGATAGACGAGCCGCTGGTAGAACGACCGCTCGTGGAGTCGCGACGTTGAGACCGGTTGCAGCTACGGTTGACATCTTTGGAGAGGTTTGATGGAGGAGAGATTTTTTTTTTGGATGAAAGGAGAAGAAGAAGATGATAAATACAACTTCTTGTTTTTGAACTCTGTGATCACGATTTTCTTATCTCCTAACAACCAAGCGTATTGCGCCGCGTGTATCCGGATATTTTACAAAAGCATTCCATCAAAACTTATTTTTTAAGATATTATATATTTTTTGCAAAAGAGTTGACAAGAAAAACATTTTTTTTCTTTTTCAAAACTTTCAGCCGTAAGACATTTTTTTCTTTTCAGGGTCTCTGTGTCTGGAATGGTCACTGAGCAGGCAGATACATACAGCATTTGAATGCACTTGCAGAAACAGGGGACAAAGCTATACTTTTTCCTTACAAACATTCGGATTGAAATTATAACAAACAGATGTTCGAAACATTGTCAACTGTAATATTTCCATGAATAAGGAGGTTCCATAATACTCACCTTTTACAGTTTCTTAGACAAGAATACAAAACAAAACAAGAGAGATTATATCTGAATCGACCATCACATTTGAATCAGTTTATGAACTAACAAATGTCACTATCAGAATTTTATTTCTCACAAAATCCAAACTCATCTCAGAGTTATTAAGAAACAGAAGAAGAAAACAATAATTCGAAATCATCCATTGGTCTTGAAGAATCAATCAGTCATTGAGCAGATTTTATTACTCTTGGGCGGCAATAACACTGATCTCACCTCTCTCAAGCAAGTCGTAGAAAGCTCTGGTTTTCCTCTGTTCATTCCAATGGTGCATCTTCCAGAGACCACCAGCAGCTAAACCGAGTGCCATACCGATAATTAACTCTTTCACAACACTAGGCCCTTTAAGTGTGGCATGTGCAACCCTATGTCCTGCCATCTCTTTGATTTCTCAACCTAATCAACCCAAAAAAGATCAAACATGAATCAGTAGTCCGTACAATTTTTCAATTTGCCGGATCAAACATCGAAGCTACTCTATATTTACAAACATAGTAAAACCCCAAAGATCAAACATGAAGAAGTTCAATAAAACTTTCACTTAGAAAAGAAGAAGAAATGTAATGCACAAGGAATTCAGATAAGACAAAAGGTTTTATCAAAATAGTTTTCTTCTAGATGGAAATATAAACCTATACAAAGATGAACACTTTCAATGTATCTTCAGTGATTAGCTAAACGGGGAGAGATCAGAGACATTGTTTTCAATATCAAATGACATATCAGTCTTAGACGCATTACTATAAAAACCGATCACGCTAACTAAAATTCCCGCAAAAGGGGTAAAAATCTGGATCCATTAGATCGCCGCATTAAGAATAGGAATCGATCAAATCTCATCAACACCTATTCTACAAGAAGAATCGGCATAAAACCAGAAATATCTGTGTGAATCAAAAGAAAGAAATAAACAAGAAAGATTGATTTGGGGGAATTACCAAGCGCGGAGGAGGAAGACGAACGACGGGAAACTTGACAAATAAAAAGTCCACTCTCTCTACTCTAAAGTGGATGTTAATAATAAATATTCTCCCATCCAACTCATTGGGCTCACATCTTAGCCCGGCCCATTTATCATTAACTATGTGAGATATGGCTATGAGATTAGTCATGTAAACAAAGTAAGACTAAAGGACTTATGTGCAATTAGGAGAAAGTCTTTAAGTCTGTCACAAAGAAGAGAAACATCACGTGAAGTATGTGTGCTCTTTAGTTGTCATGTTGGCAATGGTTCATTGGCTAGCTAATATCAAGAGCAAGGAGCCTTTTGCTTTGTGTATAAGTTGAGGTGGCTAGACCTAATGAACATGTAGAGAGAGTGGTTAAGAGGAACAGAAGTAGATCTGGTCCAAGATAGAGAAGAAAACGAGAAGGGGAGAGTCTCAAGTCATGAACGAGACTCTTCCCCTTGAGTGTCTCCGGCTTTCTCGTTAGAGTGAAGTCTGATGATGAAGATAGCTTCTCTGTTTCTCTCAGTAAAGAAATGAAGCAGATTCAAGAAGGTAACAAGAGAAAGATGAGAGCTTGGTGCGAAGGAAGAGAGATGTGTTGTTATACCGTTCTCGGTGAGCACAAGTGAGTTTCTCTGGTGGAGACTGAAGGTTGCAAACAACATAGTCACATCTCTTGGAGATGTGCACGAATCTGAGAAGGAAAGGAGTTGTAAGACTCTCTTTGAAGCACTATGAAGCATCTCACTCAGGGCAACTCAAAGAACGAGAAGACCCAAGGCTGAGACACTTTATGAGGTAGTCTCTACACTGGTTTCTGAAGCTGAGACAGTTTTCTGCAGAGACAGCTTTGGTAAGGTCTTCAGTGGCTAAGGGAATATCATTTCATACCCTAGTGACACTCATACTATGTTCTTGAGTTGCTTGAATAGTGTGTAACACTTGTATAGCTCAGGTTATGATGTGTACCCGAGTTAGATAGCGAGATGTAAACAATCATGTACATTGATGCGATTTTCATAGTGGATGCAGTTGAGGGACACAGTCTCCCTCCCCGGTGAGTATAGCTCTCTTCCACACAAGAAGAGGAGGTGAACACCGGGTGAACAAAATTGCTTGTGTCATTTTGTTATTTGCTCAATTCGTTTGTTACTTGCATGAATCTCAATGGCTGGAAGTGAGTTTAGAGTAAACTAAACTCAACAGTTTGGTATCAGATTTCTCTTCCAATCGAATCCATTTCCTTAACAATACAGAAATTTAGACATGATTTCATATGCTCTATAAATATATATAATAAAACATGATTTTGTATACGCATCAAATGAGGAACAATAAGAAAAATAAGGCAAAATAGATGAAACCCCAAAAATGCTCATCTAAAAGAATGTAAAATACAGATATAAGAGCAATCTTAATGAGGGGTTTTAGTTTAGAGGTTTTAAAAATACATAAATATGTATGTGTATATTATATATGTGTATGTAATTATGGAGTTCTAAACTTTACGGGAAATATAATCCAAAATAACTAAAATCAGATATTTTAGGTTACGTTTCCGGTAAAGTTTAGAACTCCATAGTTACATTCACATAAAATATATATATATATATATATATATATATATATATATATATATATATATATATATATATATATATATATATATATATATATATATTTTATGTACTTTTAGAACCTCTAAACTAAAACTCCTCGATAGAGATGCTCTAACTTGATAGTTTGAAGAAAATGGTTTTATTTTTCTTTCTCTTTTTCGCTAAAATTTGCACGCTTCTGCGTATATACTTACTGAGACATCAACATGAGCATCGATGAATTGGTAACCCCATTCAGAAGGGGCCATCTTCGTGAACTTGCGATTTTTTTCATCTTCACAAGCCAGAGTGTTGGTAGTGGCCATCAAAGGAACAAGCTTTTGAGTTTTACCAGGAAATGAAGTTGGCGGGAAGCTAGAGAATTTGAAAGACGGCCATGTATTCGTCTGAGGACGAATAGAGAGTTTAGATCCAAATTTTGGTCCAAAAACTCCAATGACTTCCATGTTCACCACTAATGATATGATAAACCAGGTTCATCACCAAATTTATAGGCAGGATGTTTTTTCACATGAAAGAACTAACTTTACTGAAAATAATATTTTATTTCACTTTTAATGTTTTGAAAAGTACAAGTTTATTCCTTTTCTGGATTATCTATTTTATAACGCCTTCAAATAAAAAATTTATTTAATCTTTTTAATTTTTGTTGTGAGATTCCACTAATGTTGTGAGATTCCACTAATGTTGTGAGATCACCTAATCTAGTCAGATCTTGGGAAATGAAAACATCCTTTTCGAACTGTAATAATCCATGGATTTCTGTTCCACACCCTAGAACAACAATTTATAGTACTCACTCCATTTCATATTAAGTGTCGTTTTAAAGAAAAAAATTATTATAAAATAAGTATTGTTTTAGTATTTTAATGCAAAATTTATTGATTTTATTTTCCAGTTTAATTTTCTATTGCTTGAAATATAGTTAGGTGTATGGGTAATGATGTTTTTATATAGAAAATATGCAAAATTAAATGTCTTCTTAATTTTTGTGCAAAAATCTAAAAAAACACTTATTATGAAATAGAGAAAATAATAAAAAGTTTGTGTTAAAAAAAAAAATAGTAATAAAAAGTTCAAGATCTATTTATGTGAACATGACTTATTGATCATTGATCAATCGACACAAATTTGGAATAAAAATCTACTAAATATCATTATCCCTAAGGATATGGATCATTCATGAATCATAGGCTTTTAATGGGAATCATATATTTGGTGAATGGCATTCAAGTTTATCGGATTTACTAATTAATCCTATTCATAAAATTTGAAAATTATACTTTTGGAATACAAATCTACTAAACAATACCATCATCCTTAAGAATATGGATCATCATGAATCATAGGATTTTCATGGGAAGCATATATTTTAGTGAATAATATACAACTTTATTTGATTTACTAATTAATTTTCATTCCTAAAATTTTGAAACTACATTAATGGTAGACAAAAAATCTTATTTTTTCATGTTTTTCTAACTAGGAAAAAAGAGAAAGGAACAACGGTGAGTACACCCTTGAGGCTTTCTCTATGGTTACAAAAATCTGACCGGCAAAGATGTCAGTCCTCTAGTATTACTCAAATTCTTCTATTAGCAACTCTACTCTTTCAAATAAGAGATTTAGTTGTAATAGTTAAAGATTAAATTCACATGGAGCATGAGAACACAATAAACTGAATAATATCAAGATTAAGGTAGACAAGCAGTTTATAAAGCAATAAATAAAGTAAAGTAGTTGATTTATTTTTTGTAAGGATATAAGATAAAATAGTTAGATCTAGGGTTACATGCAATCAAAATTATAATATTATAGATGCCACGGGTGTGTGGATAACCGTCATAGAGTATTCTAATACAAAGATATCTAACTCTCACTGCGAGTCTAATCATATGACTAAGTTCTATGCTCCAGCTCTCGCATATGAACAAGGATCAAATGTCGATTGATACTATCGACTAGGTATCAATCGATACTTTGTTAGGCAAGTGTTATCGTCCTAATCGATATTTCACTAGATTCCTAGACCAACTCTCGCATGTATCTAGCAACATAGCTCATCATAATTTATTCATGTAATGATCCTACTTTCATAGTTCTCATGAATCCTAATATCAGGGTTCTAGTTAGCTACTTTAGAATACAAGTAGTAAGAATAATGACTTTGGGGTTCGAGTGACACTAATGGGTCAGTATTGATCGACATTCTTCTGAATATTGACTTTGGCTGGTTTCTTGAACATATATGAGTTTCTTCAATCTTTAGCTAAAAAACGCTCTATAATCTTCACATTTCTCCAAAAAATACATGAAACTGAAAAAGTTCTAAAATAGACACCAAACATAATAAATAGACTCTAAAAAAGTTATATACCATGGCTAAGAACTAGTAAAATCCATGGTCTATCAACTCCCACATATTTCCCATTTGCTTACCCTCAAGCAAAATATAAAATAGTCATGTAAAAGAGGTTTTAAAATAGCTCTGTAATGTTGCAAGCCACATCAAATCATTGCCAACCTCAAGGGTACTTCCATGTCTAGACCTTAACTTAGCAACTAAACCATCTATCCCACAGCATAGCTGATTCTGCCTAACATACCTCTCTACTGGCCTCTTTTCTGCATATAAATGTGTAGGCTAAAATATTGAGAGTATCGATCAAAGAACACATGTACTCAACTCAAGCAAGTATTTGGACCTGCATGTAGTCTTTTCTGATCCCTTCCTCTCTCTCTCTCTTCTCTCTTTTTTGAATCGTTTTTTATATCTCAAAGTGTAGGTGAATCACACTAAATCATCTCAATCTTTTATTTCTATATGCCAAAGAGACGTGACAGGGAAACTAGAACAAACAAACTTTTACCTTCATGACTTGCAGGAGGATTCCGATCCAATGTATACCAAGCTCCAAAACAAGAAATTTGAATTGATTAAGGTTGAAAGTCAGATTTGATTCATTCAGACTTTTTCAGCTAGCATGAATGTTGTGGACCTGGTAATCCACTTCAGTGTTTTTATTCAGCACACCATGTACTCAACAACCTCAAATAATAGTGCTAGAGAGTAGTAAGAATATTAGTAAAAATTGAAAAAAGTTCATCATCTTTTTCTTGACTCTATAAAACTCTTATAAAAACACATAAAACTAAGACTCAAAAGAAAACAAAATATTAGTAATACCTCCTCCACACTTAAACAACATTGTCCTTAGTGTTATACAGTCTAAGATTGATGGAAAAAAATAAATCATAAGAAAAAATTTAACAAGGAAAGAACTATATACCTGCTCATTGGATGTGAGTGTCGATCGACACAGTGAAGTGGTGATCAATCGATGCTCGTGATGTTCTGTCGATCGACATTGATCACATGTCGGTCGATGTTGAGTGAAAACTATCTTCTTCGGATATGTTTTTTTATTTTATTTATTTTAACCTGAAATAGAATAACCACGAAAATCAGTAAAAATAAAAAATAAAACAAAATAAAACTTACCAATGGGTGGTCTCCAATTAAGCGCTTGGTTATAGTCTTTTAGTTTGACTTTTTGGAGGTGTTTAGCTAGTATGGAGGTAACTGAGTACTTGTTGGAAAACAAGTATCAACATCTTCTCTGCTCATCTCGAACCAAGTACCAACAAAGCTTTTGATTGCTTCTTCTCCTCTGGTTATGTGTTGTTGCTGTCTCTGAATGATCTAATGAGTGTAATCCACTTTCAGCTGCAGCTCTTCCATACATTTGCTTACCAATGCAACACTATTGTTGAGATGGAAGTAAATTGCATCAATCTTCTTGTAGAACTCATCAAACATCTTGTCTTGAGCTTTTAAAACATCATTAATCAACTCCTAGACATAATCTATGATGTATGTATCTTTTCGCGAATATGGGGTGTAGGATGAACTCCATGCATCTCAAAACATCCCTCATACTGTGGTAAACTCAGATATCTTTCTCCATAACTATCTGCCATCTCAAGTATTGTTTCTATGTCCTCCTTAGAAATATTGATGATCCTCTCATCCATTGCATGTGCATCACCATCTTTATCTTTGTATACTCCATACTCATCTGGTAAATTCAGATATCTTTCTCCATGCACATTTGGTTTGTTTGCATGTTGCAAACTGTTCCTACAGTAGCCATGAAAGCTCTCCCAAATAGTAGAGAAGAGTTTCAATCTATCTAAATATCCATAACATGAAAGTCTACTGGAACTAGAGCATTGCCGATTTGCACTTAGAGGTTTCTAATAATTCCTCCTAAATTAACCTTAGAACAATCCACAAAAGTGAATGAATTCTCATACGGTTCAATCTTCAAACTCAACTGATTTGCCATCACCTTTGGCAAGATACTTACTGAAGAACATGTGTCACATAGTGCACAAGGGTAGCTAATACCTCCAACCATACAAGGTACTACAAACTTTCCAGGATCACTCTTCTTCTTCAGTATAACCATATGCTTCATCTTCTCTCTAATCTGATGGAACATACACTTAATGTCCTCTTATGTCTCCTTGGTTTCTCTGAAAACATCCAAAGCATGTGAGTGTAGTAAGCCTAATCGAAGGGCTTGTCCCCCGGGATCCTCAGTACCCTCTTTGTAAAGATATCCATCTCCTTCACATTAGACTCTCTCCTTAGATGCTTGGAAACCTTGTTCTTCTTTCTCCTCAAAGTTTGTCCCTCAATAGCCTACTTAGTGATCATAGGCTTTGCGGCATCTTCAGATTGTTGAATGTTGGTATGTGTTAATTTTTTTGAAGGTTGAGACGGGTATTAAATTGCATCAGTCTGGATACGTCGATGCTCGGTAATTGTATTTGATATGTAACAGGAGGGTGTTGATCATTGCTCGGCATCTGATGTCGATGATTGCTCTATGTTGGTGTCGATCGATTATTTCTTGCATGTGTTTATTGATTCCTTCCGTTTTAACACAAAATGACATAGGAGAAATGGGTGTCGAGAGGCGAACTCGTCTTGTCGCTTGATCCTTATAATCTCACACGATTTGACTGATTCTTCAAGTGGTTTGGATTGGTGTGCCGCTTCTGGTGTCGATCGACACCAATGCGAACTGCAAAAGGACATGGAACTTTCAACTTGAAAGTCTCCTTCTCGAAGCTTCTCCACTTGCCAAAAAACATATCTATGATGGCCTTCACATGGTTCTTTTGTATATCTTCTCATTTACCTTTGATTAGCGCTTCCTGCCTCTTAACAGCTTCACCTGTTTGAACCACCTAAATTTCTAATTTCTTCACATGTATGCTTAGAGCTTCAAACTTGTTGTTCAGGTTGGTGTAGACAACATATATCTTCCCATTTCAGCTTATGTTGACTCTCAAGAACCTGATCAAGCATTCCTTCTATCTTTGTCTCATGAGTTAATGGTGCTGGATTCTGGTAAAATGAACTTTCATATGTCATGTTGTTGTTGTTGTTGTAGGGTCTCTAGTACTGCGAACTCTGGTTGTAATTACTCTTTTAACCAGGTTAGTGTAGACAACATTTATTTTCTCATTGAAATTTACTGTCAACTTTTGTTGACTCTCAAGAACCTGATCAAGCATTCCTTCTATCTTTCTCTCTTGAGTTAATGGTGTTGGACTCTGGTAAGATGAACTTCCCTATGTCATGTTGTTGTTGTTGTTATTGTTGTTGTAGGGTCTATGGTACTGCAAACTCTGGTTGTAATTACTCTTTTAACCATTTTCATAGAAGTTCATGTTTCCACTATGATTTCTAGACCTCTAATTCTGAAAACCAGTACTAGAAGTTCACATCCTCCTCATCGCCCTTATCACTGTCGACATCTACAACTTCTACATCCTCTGCAAAGTTAACATGCTTCTTAAGAAGCCTATGAGCACTGTCCAGCTTAACCTTAATTCATCCTTCTGCTCATTTATTAAGCTAGCAGCTGATTTCTATCTCTCAAAGTTAGTTTACTTGGTGATATTGTTAGATGCCAAGTTTTCAATAAATCTCACAGCCTCTTTTGTATTTCTAGTGTTGAAATTTCCTTCACTAGCAGTGTCTAGAGCCATCTAGTAAACCAAAGCGATGCCTTTGAAGAAGGTACTTAGCAGTTGTACCTCATTGAATTCATGGTGTGGCCAGTTTCTCTGATATGACTTGAATCTTATCCATGAGCTTCTGAAAGATTTTGCAGACTCCTGTGTGAATGTAGTAATTCTGTTCCTCAGGTATTCAGCATGTGCGTCATAAAAAAAAATATGCAAGAAAGCTTTTTTGATGTCAGTCCATGATGATAGAGATCCTGGTCGTAAATGCTTAAGCCAGTGTGAAGCATCTCTAACAAATGAGTACTTGAAGGTTTGCAAAGAAGATTGTCCTCAGGGTCTCCATTGGTTTTGATAGCAGAAACTAGATCCTCGAACCGCTCCAAATGGTCATAGGATGCTTATTTGGGTGATCATGATAAGATGTTTGTCCCACTAGTGTAAAGTATTCAAGTTTCAACTCGAAATTGTTCCTCTGGAAAGCTGAAGGACGAATTGCAGATTTGTTGGCATATTATTGATCATGACGGTTGTATTCAACCAAAGTTTTGGGTGAAGCAGCCTTAACATTCTCCTCAGCTACAACCTTAGCATTGGCTGCAGTATTCTCAGCATTAGTAGCTTGTTGGACAACTGCTTCATGATAATGGATTACATTCCCCTGAAATATATATCCTTTGACATGTTGTATTACGTAGATGACCCTCATGGTCTTGCAAGTCTTCATTCTCATCATGTATCAATACTAGAGTTGTAACCATATCTTCTTGTGGGTTAGTGTCACTCGATTCCGGTTGAGAAGTATCCATTGGTGCTCGCTCACAAGTGTCGATCGATGAAGTAGATTTGATCTCGTTCGATGATGCACGTCTCTTTTTGCGGATCGAACGTTCCAAACGTGCATGAACTAAGAATAAAGTTGTTTCTCCTTGTTTCTTCTGGTACTGTTAGACATGCACCTGAAAAACAAGAATTTTGTTTTTGTAAGTAACTTAAAAAGAGAAATAACCTAGACTTAATCAATCAAATTGAGTCTAGAAGCGATCCAATGCTCTCCAGCAACAGTGCCAAATTTGATATTACTCAAATTACCCTAAGTTCTTTGATCCAGCTCTTGCATGTGAACAAGGATCGAGTGTCGATCAATACTATAGACCAGGTATCGATTAATATTTCTTAGGCAAGCATTATCATCATAATCGATATCTTCAGTAGATTCCTAAACCAGCTCTCCCATGTATCTAACAACCTAGCTCAAAATAATTTATTCATGTAATGATCCTACTCTCGTAGTTCTCATGAATACTAATATCAAGGTTCTATTTAGCTGAGCTAGGTTGTTAAATATATGCAAGATAGATAGAGCAAGAAAAATGGAGTTCCAATACAATGCATAGATAGATAGAGTAAGAAAACTAGAGTTTCAATACAAATATCTGAAGAAGTCTTGGATATTCTCTCATTCTACTGAAAATCCTAAAATAATATGTTGTAAAAGATGTGTGGGGTGTATTGCCCAAACAAATGTGAAACACTATAAAAATTAGGTAAAAAGTCGACTAAGGGGTAATCTTGTAAATATGTAGATCTTCTGGATTTCAAGTCGGTCCGTCTATTCGCTTCGGTGTTGAGCAACACTAAGGGGTCAGTGTCGATCGACACTCTTTCTAAATATATACCCTGGCTGGTTTTTTGAACATCTACGAGTTTCTTCGATTTTTAGTTTGTAAATGCTTAATAATCTTCACATTGCTCCAAAACATACATGAACCTGAACAGACTTTAAAATAGAATTCAAACATAATAAATAGACTCTAAAAAGTTATATACCATGGCTAAAAACAGATAAAACTCATGGTATATCAACGATGAGGCATAGAAGATGAGATAAAAGGAAACGTAGAGAGATGTTGTGATCACATATACTTAAGCCAGGCTCATTTATTTTAATTTTTACCTTTTTACAATGTCAAGACATTGATTCTTCTTCTGAAAATTTGTACTATCATCAAAAGGTTTCAGTAGTTTTGAAGTTTGTTGGCTAATTCAAAACCAACTTAGTCAATCTCTCATTTTTTTGACAAGTCTCGGCCAGTTTTGAACATCATTAATACATTTATGAATGTGTGATCTTTTCAGAGAGATATAGATTTATATTATTTTTTCCATGATTGAGATAGATCGAATCTTGGTTGATCAATTATAAATTGGTTTTGATGTTTGATGTTTTGTTTCTGAAGTTGTTTTGCTTGATTATGCAAGTTAAAACCAAGAAAAACTAATATAACAAACCTAAACTAATAACCAAAAAGAACTTCAAATATCTGGAAATAACTGATATTAACCAAATAACCCATTTTTTTTACTTATTATGATCGGTGATTTTCAGAATTTAGATAAAAAAAAAAATGGAAAGAACCTGTTTTCAAACCGAATTGAAACACAAAACTAATCTATTTCCAAAAATACGACAAACCGAATAAACCGACCCAAATTGAACAATATACCTAAAATCACAGGGTTAGTTTTAGAGATGAAAAACATGTTTTGATACATAATATTAAGAAAGAAAACCTAGTATGTAGTACTCACAGACTTCTAACGTCAACGATTCAAATAATTTTTTTTCTCATTTTTCTTAAATATGATTCTTTTTATCAAAATACAATTTTTTTCGTTTCAGGAATGAAGGCAAGATACTTTTCCTTAGTGGATAATTGTGATTCATGTCATATTTTTTTAATCAAGGACATGCTCTATTGTTTTCTTAAGTACGACCTCTTTTTATTTTGAGTTTATGACTAGAGATGTCAAACTAGACTGTAATCTGCATGTTATGTTCAAGTACCTAATTATTACACCAAACACAAAATTGAATCTTGTAATCAACTACTTCAAGGTTTTAAACCTCATTTTGCTTTGTATTAATTGATATAGTAAGCTTATGAATAATCTTTGTTTTTATATCTCAATTTATTATATATTAGTTATTTTCAACTATGATAATTTTAAAACACAAGTGCTATAAGTAAATATATTAAAAAAACACATTATAAGTAAATAATGTAAATGATAAAGTATTGTAAAATATATTTGTTTATGCTCTCTTATTTTTTATGATTCGTTTATTGTTTTTTTTGAAAAAATTAATGCTTTTCAATCTAATAAATTTTATTTATTGAAAAAAATCCATACTTTAACTTTAAGGCATGCTCATTTTAAAATGAAATTCGCAGCATAAAAGTTATATAGTATATTTTAAAATTATTAAGGGAGATCTAAGGGTTGGCCTGAAAACTATTTAGCTATATAGGGTGAGCGTGGACATTATATATACAACCCGCATGGTCCATCAAAAAGTTGAACCTGCGACGGATTAAACTAATTGAACGCGAATTGACCCCGTATGACGTCAATTATAACCATACAAATACTTTTTTTTTTCTTATAAAAAAAAAAACTTTCGTATAGTGCAATTACACTAACATTCAGTTTCCGTAATATATATGACCCATTTTCACTGAAGTGCAATTGCATTAACAAATCATAAATGATTGATAGGAGAGCAGTCCAAGTGGGTTTAAATACATTATCAGTCTCTTAAAAGTTCCCCAAATTGACAAATTATCATATAATAAAATATTACTGAACTTTTATAACCAAAACTCATATTATAGAAATTTGTAAACTATATGAAAGAAATATGCTAAAAATAAATAAAACTTATTTTACTTCTTGAGTGGTTCTATTTAGATTTTAAAAACTTACGAGTTTCACAATTTTAATCTACAAAATATAATTAAAAAAATATATATCTAAAGTTTTTCAGAAAATAAACATAAAATAAAAACATAAAATTATGTATGTCCTGGATATCATGTCAAAACTGCAAAAAAAAAAAATTCTCTGAGTTCGTTGCTGAAAATATGGATATAAATTCATTTCATTTGTGATCAAGGGAAAAATAACATTATTTGAATGGAAACTCTATAAATAATTTATTACTGTTTTGGTATTCAATCAATCAAAATAAAAATGATGTAAATTAAACATTTTAACAGAATTTTCTACAAACTATGAATATGCTCCTGTAAAAATAAATATATATAAATTTTTTGATAATTTTTAATGCAAATTCTTGAAAAACCATAAACTCCAATATAAATTCTGGATAAAATCTCCAAAAATAATTTTTGAAAAGAAATAAAATTTAAAATAATATTTTTTGAAAAAGTAAAACCAAAACGTGAGATGGAACAGAAAATTAAAAAAATCATAGATCCAAAAAGAGAGGTTAATTAGTGTCTTCACGTAATCACGAACATGCTGTGATGAGTAGTTAAGGTTTGTGTCAGGCTGACTTGATTGGTGTTGAAGGAAATCTATGGATGCTTGGGTCCGTCATTGGCTGTGATGATACTCGGGCTCTCGAGTCTGGTCGTTTTTTCTTTTATTTGTGTTTGTTAGAGCAATTACAATATATTACTACATATTTTATTTTAAAATAGTATAATATCAAAATAAAATAAGATTTTACTTTAATATATTATCCCAATTTGTACTCGAAAATAATATATTTAATTAATAATTATTAATAATATTTTATACTTATAAAAACTTACCAATCAACTCTAATTATTTTATATATACAAAAATTTCTTAAAATATAATTTATCCAAATAAAATATTTATTATTAAAAAGTACAAAATCATAAAAAAATAAAATAAAAGATAATATATAAGTTGGTTCAATAATTAATGAGTATTATAAACTTTTTTCACAAATGATCAATAAATGCATTTCGTAATGAGAAATGAGTTTCTTTATGTTTAATATTTCTAAATCGGGCAAGAAAGTTTTGAAATCAGATATTTTCATCTTTTTCAATTTCAATATCTAGAGATGGAGCTTATCTTCCAAGTTCAATTGGTGCATCGAGTTCACGCTCATCCTCAACTATCATGTTATGTAAAATTATTCATGTAGTTATGATGTCATGTAAAACATTTTTTTCCAAAAACGAACAAGTCTTTTCACAATAGCAAAACACGACTATAGATCCTTTATGTTATCTTTATTTTATATTATTTATATTTTTTATTATGTTATATATTTTTATATAAAGTCATTAAATAATGGAATATCTTGTTTATTTATACTATTGTATTTTTTTAAAAATATTATTTAAGTAAAAAATAAAACATTAAAATTTTTAAAAAATTATTTTACAAATAAAAAAAGTTCAACACCGAAACGATATGTGATATAGAAAATAGAGTAGGATTAGAAATGCTCTTAGAAGTAATCATATGGAGCCGTGTTTTGGTCAAGCCGATTTCTAGGAAGCACAGTCTCACGGATATAATGTAACCCTTTTAGGTGTGGCCTGGAACATCTTATGTGCATGTTATCTTCGTCCTTGTCAGTCAATTTCTCACTCTCGTTTTAATTGCTTTGTTGCTCATAAAAGAAGTTTTCCACAATAATATCCTTTATCTCCATACTTATTATTTTGTGTAAGGAAACTTTAACAAGAAATATATGTAACCTACAACGGAAAAAAACTTATAACAGGTACAAGATCGATTCCTTCTATATCACATCCTTTTGTGTGGATGATATGATGATATCCTGTTCTTCTATCAAGCAAAAATCTTAAGCAATTAAGAGTGTCAAGTCATCTTACAAATCCATATAAATATGAGAATGTATCTGCTCAGCATACTAATTGTTAGAAATCATCATTATAATTTGGTCAAAGTGGATGATTTAGTAGAATAGGGAATGCCAATCTTACTGTCTTCTCCTTAAGCCACATGGGTAAAATCTCATCATTGATATCATTCAAATTACCATATGAACAATTTTCTTTCTCAAATAAAAGGTTTAGTTGTAGTATTTAGAGATCGAATCTACAAAGTGAATGGACACACAATAAACTTAAGATATTAAGATTAAGCTAGACATTAAATTATAAAGTACTAAATAAGAGTAAACAATTTATTGATTTGTTGTGAGTATATAAGTGAAAATAGCTAGATCTAGGGTTTAAGGCAATCATAATTATATAGTATATATGCTAAGGGTGTGTGAATAACCGTCCTAGAACTCGGATACCAAAGTAAGATATCAAACTCTCATTGCGAGAATGATCATAGGACTAAGTCCTATGTTCCAGCTCTCGCGTGTGAACAAGGACTGAGTGTCGATTGATACTATTGACTAGGTATCGATTAATGCTTCCTTAGACAATAATTAACGTCTTAATCGATATATTCACTAGAATCCTAGAGCAGCTCTCGCATGTATCTAACAACCTAGCTCAATATAATTAATTCAAGTAATTAACCTATTCTTGTAGTTGTCAATATCCTATGTTCAGGGTTCTACTTAGCTACTCTAGAACACAAGCAATAAGTCATATTCTGATGAAGAAAACCTAATAGGTCACCCTATCAATTCTATGGTTCACTAATCCATCAAAACCCTAACTAACTCTATATCTAACAAAGTGAATTACTCAGACATAATTAAGTAAAGCATAATATAAATTTGAACAGAATACATAAAATAGATAAGGTAAGAAAACTGGAGTTCCAATACAAATCTCCGAAGAAGTCTTGGGTCTTTTCTCCAAATCTACTAAGAATCCTAGGATAATATATTGTGGTGAAAAAGAAAGAAAATATTGTGTGTTGCCTAAACAATGTGCAACCACATAAATAATAGGTATTAGGTCGGTCAGAGATAGTCTTGTAATTATGTGGATCTTCTCGGCTTATGTCGGTCACGAACAAGTCAACCCGTCTACTCGCTTCGATATCGAGCGACACTAAGGGGTCAATGTCGATCGACACTCCTTTTGAATCTTGACTCTGGCTGATTTCTAGAACAACTATGAGTTTTTTATCCTTTAGCTCCAAAATGCTATATAATTTCTACATTGATCCAAAACATATATATACCAAAAAAAAACTCTAAAATAGACTCCAAACATAATAAATAGACTCTAAAAAGGCTTATACTATGGATGAAAACTGATAAATTCCATAGTATATAAACTCCCCTAGACTTATCATTTGTTTTCCCTCAAGCAAAACATAGAATAGTCACGAGGCTTAAAAACAGCAGGGACTCACAATTTTTTTAAATTACTACCTTCACCTCTGCACTGTTGCAAGCCACATCATATCAGTGCCAACCTCAAGGGCATTTCCATGTCCTAGACCATAGCTTAGCAACACACAATCAGTGAGCCGTCGGGCAAAGCTAGGCCGTGTGGGACAAAGCTGAGCAGTGTGGGAAGAACCTGGACCATGTGGGGCGAGGCTGAGCCATTTTGGCAAAGCTGGGATGTGTGGGGAAAATATGAGCCGTGTCGGGCGAAGCTGACCGGTGTGCCAAGGCTGAGCCTTCTGTGGAGAGGCTGGGCCTTCTGTGGCGAAGTTGTGCCCTTTGTGGCGAAGTGAAGGGAGAGAGAAGGCTGTGACGCGAGGTGGAACTATGTGTGAGGCGAGGTGAGCCTTGTGTGGCAAGGTGGAGAGAGAGAACGAACTTTGTGGCGAGGTGATGCATTGTCGGGCGAGGCCAAGCCTTGTGAGGTGATGTGAGAGAGAGGAAGCTTGTGTTAATGCCTTTCTTCCGTTCTCATTCTCTCTGTTGATTGCTTTGTAGCTTTCAGAACTATTTTATTTGTTTTACGCAAGTTTTTCCATAAGTTTTTTTACGGAAGATGATCTTATAGATTTCCTTTAAGGTTTGTAGCTTTCAGAACTCGTCATTTATAGCAAAAAACTTTTGTAAGAACATTTTTTCGATCTTTTTATGTTTTGATAGAAATTCTTTTATTCCTTGTTCGGAATAAAATATAAAAAGTTTGTTTTTGTATCCTTATGCAAATAGGTTTGATTTATGCCGTATAGTTTCTCTGACATTTATGGCTCATATTTGCTTAAGGCATAATTTCTCAAAAGATTTTAGTCATTGATTTTTCCATGACCAATTTTGACCCTAACACTAGCTTGTTCTTTTAGAAAACTATATGTTAGGGAGTCACATGAAGGTGGCCTAATTCGATACTTTGGCGTAGCCAAGACATGATGTGGAGAGAGTGTGAGGACTTTGTATAACTTGCAAGAATGCTAAGTCCAACGTGAAGCCAACAAGTTTCTATATTCCACTTCATATCCTTGTGAACCATGGGTTCATGTGTCTATGAATTTTTTCTTAGGATTATGTAGAACTATAAGGGGCCAGATAGGATTTATGTGGTTGTTTATAGGTTTTCCAAGATGGCACATTCATTATCCTTAGACTGATGGTGCTACTGTTGTGGGTGATTTGTTCTTTAGAGAAGTTGTTGGATTGCATGGAATACTTAAAGGCTGTAGTTTCAGACATGGATACTAAGTTCCTTAGTCTTTTTTGGGAAAATTTGTGGGGAAATTAGGAACCAATTCACTTTTCTTAAAGACATGTTGCCCCAAACTGATGACCAAACCAAAATATTCAATAGGATCCTATTTACCTTGTTGTGTTCTATCATTAAAAGGAACATCAAAACTTAGGAAGATTGTTTGCCTCATGTAGAGTTTGCTTATAATCACTCTATACATTTGAATACAAAGTTTTCTCCTTTCCAAGTAATCTATGCGTTCAATAGAACCCATTAACCTTGATGGCAAGAAAAACATCGAGTTTGTTAAGTTTTTCGTATGAGAAGGTTCACAGGAATATAGAGGAGCTCACAAATACATATGCAAGGAAGGCAAATAAAGGTCACAAAGATTTGTTGCTTGAACTAGGGGATTTGGTATGGATCAAGGTAAGGAAAGAAATATTTCCTACTGAAAGGAAGTCCAAAGTCATGCTAAAGCAGAAGGACCATTCAAAGCTTTGGAGAGGATTACCAACGTTCATAAGACTGGTCTCCAAGGTAAGTACACCATAAACACAATCTTCAATTTGTCTACCCTTATCTCTTTTGTTGCAGATGAATTGGATTTGGAGTCAAATACTTTTAAAGGAGGAGGGAATGATGCAAGCTTAGATTGTGCTTAAAACCACTGGTATCACCACCATGGATGGTCCATCTAGGCCATTGATCAAAACTTAGATTAATGGGCAATTTAAAGATCATATTTGTTTGATATATGACATATTGAACTGAGAAAAGGACATGTGCTTTGTTTTGTTTTGACTTGTTTTACCAATGTCGGGTTGTCTGGTTTGGCTTGTTTCACCGTTGACCCGTATGTTGATTTTTTTACTAGTTTTAACTAGACCACTGATTACTCGTTTTAACGTTCAAAATACGTCCCAACTCGATTTCACTCCCTGAGTTCAGATGTAAGGTCTGTTTGAGCAATCAAAGTTTAGGGACATCACTTTTTCGATTGCTAAGGTGATTACATTTTTGTAACTTCTAGTTACTCTGTTTAGAATTTCTAATTGTATTGCTTAGTTCTAAATATGCTATGTTTGAGAATTTAGTTGTTTTGTGTTTCATTAAATTATTTGAGAGATTTCTATATATATATGAAAGACTTATGTACTATGCATATTTAGTCTGTAAGGGTACATGGACAACTATTTTGTGAGTGATATGCGTGGGTCGGGGAGTGTCAGGATGTATGTGCCAGCATCACATCGGATTAACATGTGGAAGTACATAAAGGAATTTTGTATCACGTATAAGATATGTGACTACATGGAAGACTTTTGTACTACGCCGTGATGTATATGTAGAGAATGCGAGAGTGAGAGAAGGATTTATGTATACATGTTATATATGTAAATTTATATTTATATCTATATAAGAAGAATGATGAGTTTATAAACTAGATATGTACTATCAGCGTACTATTTGCTATGTGAAGTGTATTAGGTGACATGTTTGCTCATATTATGATATAATAAATGCTAAGTCCAAGTCACTGAACTTACGAAAATAACATATCATAACTTATTGAGCAACTCCATCCTGCACTACTCTTTTCTTTTCCTTTTCAGATTATACTAAGGACCATATGGCATCTAGATGGATTGTCGCTTTGGGGACGATTTCTGGATGCTTTCTTTCAAATTTCTTTAACGACTTTGATTTTATAAATTAACACTTATGTTTTTCTTATATCGGTAATACTTTTATACAGACAATGGTTTGAATATTAGCAAAATGGCAATTTGAAAATCAAATTATTGAAATAGACGTTTTGACATGAGAATAAAACAAGTTTTACAATTTGGTATCAAAATGAGTTATTTGTACATGTCTTGAGATGGCTGGTAGAACTTGAGTTTATTATTCAATATTATAAGGTAACCACTTGTATCTCTTGATTCTTGTCCTTAGTATTAACAAAAAACTAGATTTAATTTACTCTAACAGTGTGCATGTATGTCAAGCATATCATATAAAAATTGGCAAAAACTAAATACAATTCCTCTGAATATTAACCTCAATTTCAAAAATATAGATTTATTTTTTTGAAATAGACTTAAAATATAGAGAAGTTCAGTTCAACTTTGATCTTTTAGAGGGAATAATTTCATTAATAAATAGTTGTTGTTGCTTTTACATTCCATAAATAAAAAAAAGAATGAATATTGAAACAAAGTTTCTTTAACTACAAACAAATTTCCCAGGGTAAATAAAATAAAAATATAAATTTGACAATAAATCTCAGAAATATAAATTATTAACAAAAATTTATGAAAAATCTGAACCTGAGCTAAACCAGGTTCTCGACAAAATCTTCAAAGTAATTCTTGATCTATTGAAAACTAAAACCAAAACGTCAGACAAAATAGAAAATTATAAAATCATAAAACAAAGAAAGCTGGTAAAAGTGGTGATCGGGAGAAGATAGAATAGGAGTGTTTCCAACAAAGTGGCATGTTCGCAACATATGTCAATGAGTCCAGGAGATGTGAATATATTTCAACATATATATTCAATGTGAAATTTGTTGTACGTGCAAATAATATCGAGACAAACATCATATTATGTAGTACGCAGTACTCACAATGTTCTAATGTCGACTATTCATATCAATCTTTTCCACCGAAGCTACCTAGTTACTTTATCTTTATCATATTAAAGATTTTGTCAAAAGATAAAATAAATGATTCCTCATTTTTCTTAAAATGGACATTCTTCATTATAACATTACAAATAATTTTCTTTCCTTTTAAGAAAAAGGTAAGATACTATGGATTAGTGGATATACGTGATTCATGTCACATTTTTTAATAATCAAGGACATGCTTTTGTGTTTTCTTGAATATGACCTCTTTAATAATTACAATTTATCACCTCTCCCACCTGCTACAATAATTCCTCAAGTGGATATAAACTGGTTTTAAATCGATTAAGTTCGATAAGAGAAATGGAGATGCATCAATATTGTCACGCCCGGCCTCTAACTTAAAATAGACGTCATGTATTCACATTATCTTTACTCACTCGCAAAAAATATTTTAAACGCCAATGCAAATTTTATTCACAAGAATCGAATTCAATACTTTTATAAAATTGTATTAAAATGAATATGAAATGCTAAAATAATGTTATAAAGTCTTAAACTGAAATAGAATAAAGAAAACCTAACATCCGAAAACTTAGCACCACAACTAAACAACTACTCGTGTATATTCTCAAACTAACCTGACAATAAAGAAGGGATGAGTATTTCAACTAATACTCGGTGAGGAAAGCTCTTGGAACCCTAAAATCAGTCACCAACAATCATCACACAACATTGCATAAGTATTTAATATAGACACCATGTAAAACAAAACCGATCAAAAAGAAATAAGGAGCTCAAGAACTGTGGTGAAAAGGCAAGAAGATAGATGGTCTTGCACCGAAGATTTAGAGAGAGTGACCAAAGAAACTACAACCACCAAGTCTTCCTTTCTAAAAGCTTGGACCTAGATAAGGAGAATAAAGTCAGAATAATAAGTAAAGGTAGACAATCTGGGCCATTTCTTAGAGTGAAGACTTTGAGAAAAGGTAGATCTACTGTTCTAGCAAGGATTCAGTGTTGAAGAATGGAGATTTGTCAAGGTCTTTTTGAACAATAATTCGCAGATCTCTTCCAAGATTTTCAGAAACTAGTAACGAGGAGTGATTAAGAGGAATTAGTGACTTAGAGACATCCTGGATCTGTTGGATTAAGACGCAAAAAGCTCGGCATATCGGAACCGTACAATGTGTCCATACTGTCACTGCTGACGGGGATGAGAGATTTTTTTTATTGATTATTCATTTATATAAACAACTGTTTGAATATTAATAAAATGACAATTTGAGAAATAAAAATATTAAGATAGATGTTTTGACGTGAGAATGAAACGAGTGTTACATTTTGGTATCAAAATGAGTTATTTCCAACTGCCCTGGGATAGCTGGTAAAACTAAAGTTTATTATTCAAATATGTTATACTCATGCATTAAAATAACTACTTTTATTTCTTGAATCTTGTCTACCTTAATATTAACAAAAACTAGATATAATTTACTATAACAATGTATATGTATGTGAAGCATATCATATTAAAAAAAATCAAAAACTAAATACAATTCCTCTGAATCTAAATCTCAATTTTGAAAATATAGATTTTTTTTAATTAGACTTAAATATAGAGAAGTTCAGTTCATATTTGATCTTTTAAAGGGAATAATATCATTATGTGCACAAACTTTTGCATTTCAATAAATAATTGTTATTGCTTCTACATTCCATTAATAAAAATAGAATGAGTATTGAAAGGAAGTTTCTTCAACTACAAAAAAATTTCCCAAAGTAAATAAAATAAAAATATAAATTTTTGAAAAATCTGAACCTGAGCTAAATCAGGTTCTCGACAGAATCTTCAACGTAGTTCTTGATCTATGAAAAACTAAAACCAAAACGTCAGATAAAATAGAAAATTATAAAATTATAAAACAAAGACAGATGGTAAAAATGGTGATCGGGGGAAGATAGTGTTTCCAACAAAGTGGCATGTTCGCAACATGTCATTGTGTCAATGAGTCTAGGAGATGTGAATATATGTCAACATACATATTTGATATCAAATTTGTTGTACGTGCAAATAATATCAAGACAAACAACATATTATGTAGTATGCATTACTCACAGTGTTCTAATGTCGACTATTCATATCAATCTTTTCCACTGAAGCTACCTAGTTAATTTATCTTTATCATATTAAAGATTTTGTCAAAAGATAAAATAAATGATTCCCCATTTTTCTTAAAATGGACATTCTTCATTATAACATTACAAATAATTTTCTTTCCTTTTAAGAAAAAGGCAAGATACTATGGATTAGTGGATATACGTGATTCATGTCACATTTTTTAATAATCAAGGACATGCTTTCGTGTTTTCTTGAATATGACCTCTTTAATAATTACAATTTATCACCTCTCCCACATGCTACAATAATTCCTCAAGTGGATATAAACTTGTTTTAAATCGATTAAGTTCGATAAGAGAAATGGAGGTGCATCAATATTGTCACGCCCGGCCTCTAACTTAAAATAGACGTCATGTATTCACATTATCTTTACTCACTCGCAAAAAAATATTTTAAACGCCAATGCAAATTTTATTCACAAGAATCAAATTCAATACTTTTATAAAATTGTATTAAAATGAATATGAAATGCTAAAATAATGTTATAAAGTCTTAAACTGAAATAGAATAGAGAAAACCTAACATCCGAAAACTTAGCACCACAACTAAACAACTACTCGTGTATATTCTCAAACTAACCTGACAATAAAGAAGGGATGAGTATTTCAACTAATACTCGGTGAGGAAAGCTCTTGGAACCCTAAAATCAGTCACCAACAATCATCACACAACATTGCATAAGTATTTAATATAAACACCATGTAAAACAAAACCGATCAAAAAGAAATAAGGAGCTCAAGAACTGTGGTGAAAAGGCAAGAAGATAGATGGTCTTGCGCCAAAGATTTAGAGAGAGTGACCAAAGAAACTACAACCACCAAGTCTTCCTTTCTAAAAGCTTGGACCTAGATAAGGAGAAGAAAGTCAGAATAATAAGTAAAGGTAGACAATCTGGGCCATTTCCTAGAGTGAAGATTTTGAGAAAAGGTAGATCTACTGTTCTAGCAAGGATTCAGTGTTGAAGAATGGAGATTTGTCAAGGTCTTTTTGAACAATAATTCTCAGATCTCTTCCAAGCTTTTCAGAAACTAGTAACGAGGAGTGATTAAGAGGAATTAGTGACTTAGAGGCATCCTGGATCTGTTGGATTAAGACGCAAAAAGCTCGGCATATCGGAACCGTACAATGTGTCCATACTGTCTCTGTTGACGGGGATGGGAGATTTTTTTTATTAGTTATTCATTTATATAAACAACTGTTTGAATATTAATAAAATGGCAATTTGAGAAATCAAAATATTTAGATAGACGTTTTGACGTGAGAATGAAACGAGTGTTACATTTTGGTATCAAAATGAGTTATTTCCAACTGCCTTGGGATAGCTGGTAAAACTAAAGTTTATTATTCAAATATGTTATACTCATGCATTAAAATAACTACTTTTATTTCTTGAATCTTGTCTACCTTAATATTAACAAAAACTAGATATAATTTACTATAACAATGTATATGTATGTGAAGCATATCATATTAAAAAAATTCGAAAACTAAATACAATTCCTCTGAATATAAATCTCAATTTTGAAAATATAGNAAACAAAACCGATCAAAAAGAAATAAGGAGCTCAAGAACTGTGGTGAAAAGGCAAGAAGATAGATGGTCTTGCGCCAAAGATTTAGAGAGAGTGACCAAAGAAACTACAACCACCAAGTCTTCCTTTCTAAAAGCTTGGACCTAGATAAGGAGAAGAAAGTCAGAATAATAAGTAAAGGTAGACAATCTGGGCCATTTCCTAGAGTGAAGATTTTGAGAAAAGGTAGATCTACTGTTCTAGCAAGGATTCAGTGTTGAAGAATGGAGATTTGTCAAGGTCTTTTTGAACAATAATTCTCAGATCTCTTCCAAGCTTTTCAGAAACTAGTAACGAGGAGTGATTAAGAGGAATTAGTGACTTAGAGGCATCCTGGATCTGTTGGATTAAGACGCAAAAAGCTCGGCATATCGGAACCGTACAATGTGTCCATACTGTCTCTGTTGACGGGGATGGGAGATTTTTTTTATTAGTTATTCATTTATATAAACAACTGTTTGAATATTAATAAAATGGCAATTTGAGAAATCAAAATATTTAGATAGACGTTTTGACGTGAGAATGAAACGAGTGTTACATTTTGGTATCAAAATGAGTTATTTCCAACTGCCTTGGGATAGCTGGTAAAACTAAAGTTTATTATTCAAATATGTTATACTCATGCATTAAAATAACTACTTTTATTTCTTGAATCTTGTCTACCTTAATATTAACAAAAACTAGATATAATTTACTATAACAATGTATATGTATGTGAAGCATATCATATTAAAAAAATTCGAAAACTAAATACAATTCCTCTGAATATAAATCTCAATTTTGAAAATATAGATTTTTTTTAATTAGACTTAAATATAGAGAAGTTCAGTTCATATTTTATCTTTTAAAGGGAATAATATCATTATGTGCACAAACTTCTGCAATTCAATAAATAATTGTTATTGCTTTTACATTACATTAATAAAAATATAATGAATATTGAAAGGAAGTTTCTTCAACTACAAAAAAATTTCCCAGAGTAAATAAAATAAAAATATAAATTTGTGAAAAATCTGAACCTGAGCTAAATCAGGTTCTCGACAGAATCTTCAACGTAGTTCTTGATCTATGAAAAACTAAAACCGAAACGTCAGATAAAATAGAAAATTATAAAATTATAAAACAAAGACAGATGGTAAAAATGGTGATCGGGGGAAGATAGTGTTTCCAACAAAGTGGCATGTTCGCAACATGTCATTGTGTCAATGAGTCTAGGAGATGTGAACATATGTCAACATACATATTTGATATCAAATTTGTTGTACGTGCAAATAATATTGAGACAAACAACATATTATGTAGTACGCAGTACTCACAGTGTTCTAATGTCGACTATTCATATATATCAATCTTTTCCACCGAAGCTACCTAGTTACTTTATCTTTATCATATTAAAGATTTTGACAAAAGATAAAATAAATCATTCCTCATTTTTCTTAAAATGGACATTCTTCATTATAACATTACAAATAATTTTCTTTCCTTTTAAGAAAAAGGCAAGATACTATGGATTAGTGGATATACGTGATTCATGTCACATTTTTAATAATCTAGGACATGCTTTCGTGTTTTCTTGAATATGACCTTTTTAATAATTACAATTTATCACCTCTCCCACCTGCTACAATAATTCCTCAAGTGGATATAAACTGGTTTTAAATCGATTAAGTTTGATAAGAGAAATGGAGAGGCATCAATATTGTCACGCCCGGCCTCTAACTTAAAAGAGACGTCATGTATTCACATTATCTTTACTCACTCAAAAAAATATTTTAAACGCCAATGCAAATTTTATTCACAAGAATCGATTTCAATACTTTTACAAAGTTGTACTAAAATGAATATGAAATGCTAAAATAATGTTATAAAGTTTTAAACTGAAATAGAATAAGGAAAATCTAACATCCGAAAACTTAGCACCACAACTAAACAACTACTCGTATATATTCTCAAACTAACCTGACAGTAAAGAAGGGATGAGTATTTCGACTAATACTCGGTGAGGAAAGCTCTTGGAACCCTAAAATCAGTCACCAACAATCATCACACAACATTGCATAAGTATTTAATATAAACACCTTGTTAAACAAAACCGATCAAAAAGAAATAAGGATAAACCCCGACAGTGGCAACATGAGCCACACCAGCCACACATTTCCTGTTGTCGCGTGCAAAACCTATACCATGAAGAATGATTAACCTAGACACCTCTACCATGATGAAATAATGATAGAAGGGGATATAGATTGCAACAAGCCCTCACCTTAGCCTANATTCCTCATTTTTCTTAAAATGGACATTCTTCATTATAACATTACAAATAATTTTCTTTCCTTTTAAGAAAAAGGCAAGATACTATGGATTAGTGGATATACGTGATTCATGTCACATTTTTAATAATCTAGGACATGCTTTCGTGTTTTCTTGAATATGACCTTTTTAATAATTACAATTTATCACCTCTCCCACCTGCTACAATAATTCCTCAAGTGGATATAAACTGGTTTTAAATCGATTAAGTTTGATAAGAGAAATGGAGAGGCATCAATATTGTCACGCCCGGCCTCTAACTTAAAAGAGACGTCATGTATTCACATTATCTTTACTCACTCAAAAAAATATTTTAAACGCCAATGCAAATTTTATTCACAAGAATCGATTTCAATACTTTTACAAAGTTGTACTAAAATGAATATGAAATGCTAAAATAATGTTATAAAGTTTTAAACTGAAATAGAATAAGGAAAATCTAACATCCGAAAACTTAGCACCACAACTAAACAACTACTCGTATATATTCTCAAACTAACCTGACAGTAAAGAAGGGATGAGTATTTCGACTAATACTCGGTGAGGAAAGCTCTTGGAACCCTAAAATCAGTCACCAACAATCATCACACAACATTGCATAAGTATTTAATATAAACACCTTGTTAAACAAAACCGATCAAAAAGAAATAAGGATAAACCCCGACAGTGGCAACATGAGCCACACCAGCCACACATTTCCTGTTGTCGCGTGCAAAACCTATACCATGAAGAATGATTAACCTAGACACCTCTACCATGATGAAATAATGATAGAAGGGGATATAGATTGCAACAAGCCCTCACCTTAGCCTACATCGGCGATATGAGATATGAAACATTGTAGATATGCACTACTGATCCTCACAAACCATATTTACAAGTACAAATGTTGGTTTCCACCCAAACCCTAGATTAGAGATCTATAAGAAGAAAGAGGAAAGAGGAAAGAGAGAAGACAAAAGTGAGTGTTTTGCATTTCCTTAACCTCACTAGCTCCTGATTTAGAAGAACAAGAGCAGAAGACTCAAGAAAACGACGAGAAGGGATTGAAACATGACATAATCTCCTCTCTGGTTAAATAGCACGGTGGTTGTCGAAGCTCTGGTGTCTAGCGGCTGATCCTCCTCCTTTGTCGACTGGTCTCTCTCCAATTGCGCAGGGCTTCGCTACATTTTGTCTCTGGAGAAAAACGTTAAAGCGCTGCCTTCTTTTTTTAGAAGAGGAAAGGGAAAGCCCTAGGGTTTTCTCTACATGAGCCATAACATGAAGGGCCTCCTTATTAACTATTGGGCTCGGTCCCAGGATGTGACAACTCTCCCCCAGTAAAAAGGAATTGTCCCAAAATTCACGTCAACATCTCTCATCGTAGGTCAATACTCAGAAACAACTCTTTATAAGAGAATCTCATATGTGAATTTGGTTCCCAAGTATTCTCACTGATTCCATCATTTTCCCAGAATACACGGATCATGCTGGTCCTTTTCCCTTGGACATCCATGTCTTTTAACTCTGAAACTTCAATTTGTTTGTTTTGGCCCGTTGGATTGTGACTAACATCCTCTGGTGACTGCTGGATAATAACCTCTGGTTCTCGAACTACTTTTCTTAGAACTGACAGAAAAACATATTATGGATATCCGATAATTCCTGCAGTAACTTATATCGATATGCTACTGCTCCAATCCTCTCAATGATGCGATGTGGTCTTAAAACCTTGGCTTCAACTCGTTCAACTTGTGGTACTTGGCTGTCCTTTGGTAGATTATCATTTTCATGTATTACCTCATCTCCTAGTTCAAACTCCAAGCCCTTTCTCCTGTGATCAGTATAATTCTTGTGTCGATCATGAGCCTCTTTTAGCCTAGACTTGAGAAACTTCACTTGCTCGATGGGTTCTGATATCGCTCAAATTACCCTAAAGCAACTTTCTTTCTTAAATAAGAGGTTCATTTGTTGTAATTAGGAATCGAATTCACATGGAGGGCGAGCACACAATGGACTATAGATATTAGATTAAGTTAGACAATCAATAATAAAGTAGTAAATAGCAGTAGAATAGTGATCAATTGCTTGTGAGAATATAAGAGATAAAAGTTAGTCTTAGGGTTTTAAGAAATCAAAATTATGATGTATATATGCTAAGGGTGTATGATCAACCGCCCTAAAACTCGAATATTAAAGTATGATATCCAGCTTTCGTTTCGAGTCTGATCAGATGGCTAAGTCTTATGTTCCAGCTGTCGCGTGTGAACAAGGAGTGAGTGATGATCGATACTACATAGTGTCAATCGATACTTCCTTAGACAAGCATTATGACGTAACCAATACACACATACTTTTTACCTTCCAGACTTGTAGGAGGATTCTGATCCAATATAGAACCAAGCCCCAAAACAAGCAAGCTGAATTGATTAAGGTTGGAAGTCAGCTTAGGTTCCTTCAGACTTTCTCAACTATCATGGGTTTTATTGGCAGGTGATCCATTTTGGTGTTTCCATTCAGTACACCCTGCAATCAATAACCTCAAAGAATGGTGCTAGTGGATGGTTAGATAATAATAAAAATTGAAAAAATTAATCATCCAGTACTTGACTCTATAAAACTTAATAAAAATACGTAAAACTAAAACTCAGTAGAAAACACAATACCAGTAATACCTTCCTAGACTAAAACAACACCGTCTCCAGTGTTATACAATCTAAGACTGGTGAGGAAAATAAATCATGAGTAAAAATTTGACAAGGAAAAACCGGTATACCTGCTCGCTGGATATAAGTGTCGATCGACACAGTGAAGTGTCGGTTGATACTCGTGATGTTTGGTCGATTGACATTTATCAGGTGTAAGTGGATGCAAAGTTGTAGGCTTGTCTTCCTCAAATCTTTTTTTTTTTTTGGAATGACCTGAAATAAAAACATGAAAAATCAGTAATAAAAGAAAATAAAACCAAATTGAAAACTTACTAATGGGTTGCCTCCCATCAAGCGGTTGTTTATAGTGTTTAGCTTGACATTTTAGAGTTTTTGAGCTAGTATGGAGGTAACTGAGTACATGTTGGGAAACAAGTATCAACATCTTCTTTGCTCATCTCGAACCATATACCAACAAAGCTTTTGATTGCTTATTCTCCTCTGGTTTTGTGCTCTTGCTGTCTCTAAATGATCTCATGTATGTAATCCACTTTCAGTTGTAGCTCGTCCATACATTTGCTCAACCATCTAATGTTTTTGTTGAGAAGAAATTATATTGAACCAGTCTTCTGGTAGAACTCATCAAACATCTTGTCGTGAGCTATAGAAATATCATCAATCAATTCCTTGACATGATCTCTACTGTATGTATCAGCTTTTGGCGGATAAGGGGGGGGGGGGGGTTATGATGAAATACAGGCATCTGTAAATATCCCTCATACTGTGGTAAAATCAAATAACATCCTCCCAAACTATTTGCCATCTCAAGTATTGCTTCTATGTATTCCTTACACATATTGATGATCCTTCCATCCATAGCATGTGCATTGCCTTATTCATCTTTGTATACTCCATACTCATCTGGTGACACTACACAAATCTTTCTCGAAAGACTGGACTCGCAGGAGTGTCGACCGATGCTGCTGGTTGGGTGTTGATCGACACTTCATTGTCATCTTCATGCCCTGGGCCAGAACTAGAATAACAAATTGATACAAATCCTAGATCATCTTCTATCTCAATGTAGGGCGTGTTTCCTTTGACATCTTTCACTGGATCATAGAAAACATTCTTGTCTAAAAGTGTCAGGCACATCTGATTTGTCTGCACGTTGCACACAGCTCCTACAGTAGCCATGAAAGCTCTCCCAAGTAGTAGAAAAAAATTCCAGTATATCTGAATATCCATGACATGAAAATCCACTAGAATTAGGACATTGTCGATTTGCACCTGAAGGTTTCTGACAATTCCTCTTGAATTAACTTTAGAGCAATCCAAAAAGTAAAGGAGTCATCTAAAGGCTTTATCTTCAAACTTAGCTGATCTGCCATCATTCTAGGTATGATACTCACTGAAGGTCCTGTATCACATAGTGCACAAAAGTAGCTAAGACCTCCAATCTTGCAGGGAACCAAAAATTTCTAGGATCACTCTTCTTCTTCAGTATAACCCTCTGCTTCATCTTCTCTCTAATCTGATGGACCATAAGCTCAATATCCTCTTCTGTCTTCTTGATTTCTCTGAAAAATATCCAGAGTCTGTGGGTCCAATAAGCCTCATGGAATTGTACATCCATAGGGATCCTCAATATCTTCTTTGTAAAGCTATCCATCTCCTTCTTATTAGCCTCTCTCCTTAGTGCTTGAGATCCTTGTTCTTTTTGTTTTCTTCTTCATAGGAATATATATCTCAGTAGCCTGCCCAGTGATCGTAGGCTCTGGTGCATCTTCAAGTTGATGACTTGTATCCTTTGTTGGTATTGTTGATGGCTGAGATGGGTATCGTTCTACGTTCAATCGATATGCATTGATGCTTGGTAATCACACTCGATATGTCATAAGTGGGTGTCGATCATTGCTCGGCTGTTGGTGTCGATCATTGCTCGGCTGTTGGTGTCGATAGCTGCTCAGCTTCTGGTGTCCATCAATACTTTCCATTTCACATGATCTTACCAACTTTTCAAGGGGTGGCGATCCGTGGTTAGCTGGTGGTGTCGAACGACACCAATGCAAACTGCCGAAGGACATATAATTTTCGACTTGAAAGTCCCCTTCTTGAAGCTTCCCTTGCTTCACCACTTGCATGAAATCATCATTTATGATGGCACTCATGTGGTGCTTCTATCCATCCTCTCTTTTTTATTTTAATCAGTGCTTCCTGTCTCCTCACAACTTCATTAGTCTGAACCACCTGAGTCTCCAACTTCTTCACATGTGTGCTGAGAGCTTCAAACTTGTTGTTCAGGTTGGTGTAGACATCATCTATCTTTCCAATGAAATCCACTGTTACCTTCAACTGACCCTTAAGAACTTTATGAATCCATTGTTACTTTCTTATGAACACTGTCCAACTTAACCTTAACTTCATCCATATGCTCCTTTCTTAAACTTGCAACTGATTTCTTCCTCTCAAAATCAGGGTTTTTGGTGCTATTGCTAAGTTCTCAATAAGTCTCACAACTTCTCTGGATTCCTAGTGTTGAAGTTTCTTTCACTTGCTGTATCTAGAGCCATCTGGTTAGCCAAATTAATACCTTTGAAGAAGGTACTAAGCAAATGTTCTTCATTGAATCTATGGTGTGGACAGTCTCTTTGATATGACTTGAATATGATTCAGGAGCTTTTGAAATATTCTGCAGGCTCTTGTGTGATTGTAGCAATCATGTTCCTCAAGTCTTTAGACCACACATCATCAAAGAAATTACGCAGGAAAACGTTTTTGATGTCAGTCCATGATGTAAGAGATCTCGGTGGTAGTTGCTTAAGCCAATTTGAAGCATCTCCACAAAGTAGATACTTGAATATCTTGCAAAGAAGGTAGTCTCATGGAATACATTGGCTTTGATAGCAGAAACTAGATCTCTAAACCACTCCAAATGGTCCATAAGTTGCTCATGTGGGTATCTATGATATGGTATTTACCCCACAAGTGTAAAGTATGCATGCTTCAGCTCGAAATCATTCCTTGGAAAGTAGGAGAACGGTTTGCAGATCTGTTGGTATAGTATTGATCTGGAAAGTTGTCATCAGCCAACATTATGGTTTGAGCATCTTGGACATTATCTTCAGCTACAACCTGAACATTGGCTGTAACATCCTTAGCATTAAGAGCTTCTAGACCAACTGCTTCAAGTTCAGGGATTATAGTCCCCTAACCAATAATCTTCTGACATGTTGAATTACACAGATGACCTTCTGGGTCAGGCAGGTACCCTTTCTCATCCCTTATCATCACAAGAGTCGTGACCATGTCTGCTCGCAAGTTGGTATCGATTGTTGCTAGCTCACAAGTGTCGATCAACGAAGTAGAGGTGGTGTCGATTGATGATGTGTGTTTCTCTTTGCAGATAGAACGTTCCAAACGTGTAGCGTCTGAGAATATAAGTTCTTTCTCCTTGTTGCTTCTAGTAGTTCTGGACATGCACCTATAAAACAAAGAATTTTTTTTGTAAGTATTTAAAAAAAGAATATAAAACGTAGACTAAACCAATTAATCAAACTTAATGGTGAATCCATTGCTCCCTGACAACAGCGCCAAATTTGATATCGCTTAAATTCCCCCAGAGCAATTTTCTTTCTCAAATAAGAGGTTCAGTTGTAGTACTTAGGGATCAAATACACATGTAGCATATGCACACAATAAACAATATATATTAAGATTAAGCTAGACAATCAATAAAAAAATAAAAAATAGCAGTAGAATAGTGATCAATTGTCTGTGAGGATATAAGAGATAAAAGTTAGACTTAGGGTTTCAGGAAATATAATAATTATGATGTATAAATGCCAAGGATGTGTGATGAACCGTCCTAGATCTGGAATACTAAAGTAAGATATCCAGCTCTCGGCGCGAGTCTGATCAGATGACTAAGTCCTATGTTCCAACTCCCGCGTGTGAACAACAAGTGAGTGTCAATCAATACTACAAAGTGTCAATTAATACTTCCTTAGACAACCATTAACGACCTAATCAATACGTTCACTAGATTCCTAGACCAGCTCTCGCATGTATCTAAAAAAATCTAGCTCACCATAATTAATACAAGGGTATGAACCTACTCTTGTAGTTATCAATAATTCTAATTTCAAGGTTCTAGTTAGCTACTCTTGAACATAAGCAATAAGTCCAATTCTGATGAAGGATCCCATATATTCACCTTAGAAATTCTATAATAATTCAGTAATTCGTCAAAATCCTAATTAAACACTAAATCTAACTAATTAAACTTCTCAGACATAATTAAGGAAAACATTATAAAATCTGAATAGAATGCATAAATAGATAGAGTAAGAAAACTGCACTTCCAATAAAAATATCTAAAGGAGTCTTGATCTTCCCTCCAGAATTACTAAAAACCTTAGAATAATATGATGTGTAAACGAGGTAAGAAAGATTTTTGTTTTGCTTATACAATGGCCAATCACATAAATTATAGGTCATAAGTCGGTCATGGCAGTCTTGTAATTATGTGGATCTTATGGGCTTTAAGTCGGTCTCGATCAAGTCGGCCTATTTACTCGCGATGGTGTCGAGCGATACTAAGGGGTAAGTGTCAATAGGCATTTCCTATGAATGTCGACTCTAACTTGATTTCTTGAACATGTACGAGTTTCTTCATTCTTTATCTCCATAATGCTCCATAATCTCTACATTGCTCCAAAGCATACCTAGACCTTAAAAAACTCTAAAATAGACTCCGAAGACTAAATCTCATGAGAGACATGACGACAATGCATGAAGTAACAATGGAGATTAGAGTAACAGGTTTAACCGGAACAATTTCACCTAAGGGTAACTGGGCACAAAGGGAAAACTTCGGAGGAAGGTCCACGTTAATTTCGACCTGGAGTTTAGCAGCTCCAGCTTCAGTTAGCCCCACAGTCGCTAGTCTTCCTCCCAAAGAGTCAAAGATAGCATCCATCCATAAGTGTGTTGGGATACCAATGACACTGATCCAGATGGTCATGGTGTTGGGGAAGGTATCACCGACATGTGGGATCCATCGTTCTAAGGAGATGGCCTGTTTGTTGAAATGGCACAACCACTTGCTCAAGACTTTAACCAGGTCAGTCTCTGAATAAAAATCAAACTGGAACGGATGATTTCCTAGATCCAGACCTCTAACCCTTCCTCCCACATCCCATATACTAGGTCGTGGGAGAAGATATATGAGAGCCTCGACGCTGCGACGTTCGGTGTTGAAGATTCTCTCTACCATATTGAGTTTGAACTGTGAAAGCAGCTCAGAGTTGTCGACATTGAGCAAGATGACCAGGTCATCATCATCTTCTGCTTGTTCTTGCGTTGAGTTCACATGATGACTTGAAACGTGAGTCGATGACATTGTTATTAAGAAGGAGCTCAAGAACTGTGGTGAAAAGGCAAGAAGATAAATGGTTTTGCGCCAAAGATTTAGAGAGAGTGACCAAAGAAACTACAACCACCAAGTCTTCCTTTCTAAAAGCTTGGACCTAGATAAGGAGAAGAAAGTCAGAATAATAAGTAAAGGTAGACAATCTGGGCCATTTCTTAGAGTGAAGACTTTGAGAAAAGGTAGATCTACTGTTATAGCAAGGATTCAGTGTTGAAGAATGGAGAGCTGTCAAGGTCTTTTTGAACAATAATTCTCAGATCTCTTTCAAGCTTTTCAGAAACTAGTAACGAGGAGTGATTAAGAGGAATTAGTGACTTAGAGGCATCATGGATCTGTTGGATTAAGACGCAAAAAGCTCGGCATATCGGAACCGTACAATGTGTCCATACTGTCGCTGTTGAGGGGGATGAGATTTTCTTTTATTGGTTATTCATTTATATAAGCAACTGTTTGAATATTAATAAAATGGAAAATTGAGAAATCAAAATATTAAGATAGACGTGTTGACATGAGAATGAAACGAGTGTTACATTTTGGTATCAAAATGAGTTATTTCCAACTGCCTTGGGATAGCTGGTAAAACTAAAGTTTATTATTCAAATATGTTATACTCATGAATTAAAATAACTACTTTTATTTCTTGAATCTTGTCTTCCTTAATATTAACAAAAACTAGATATAATTTACTATAACAGTGTATATGTATGTGAAGCATATCATATTAAAAATTTGCAAAAACTAAATAAAATTCCTCTGAATATAAATCTCAATTTTGAAAATATAGATTTTTTTTTAATTAGACTTAAATATAGAGAAGTTCAGTTCATATTTGATCTTTTTAAACGGAATAATATCATTATGTGCACAAACTTCTGCAATTCAATAAATAATTGTTATTGCTTTTACATTCCATTAATAAAAATAAAATGAATATTGAAAGGATGTTTCTTCAACTACAAAAAAAATTCTCAGAGTAAATAAAATAAAAATATTAATTTGTGAAAAATCTGAACCTGAGATAAATTAGGTTCTCGACAGAATCTTTTAGTAGTTCTTGATCTATGAAAAACTAAAACCGAAACGTCAGATAAAATAGAAAATTATAAAGTTATAAAACAAAGACAGATGGTAAAAATGGTGACTGGGGGAAGATAGTGTTTCCAACAAAGTGGCATGTTCGCAACATGTCATTGTGTCAATGAGTCTAGGAGATGTGAACATATGTCAACAATCAACATACATATTTGATATCAAATTTGTTGTATGTGCAAATAATATTGAGACAAACAACATATTATGTAGTACTCAGTACTCACAGTATTCTAATGTCGACTATTCATATCAATCTTTTCCACCGAAGCTACCTAGTTACTTTATTTTTATCATATTAAAGATTTCGTCAAAAGGTAAAATAAATGCTTTCTTATTTTTCTTAAAAAGAACATTCTTAATTTTAACACTACAAAATTGTTTTGTTCGTTTTAAGAAAAAGGCATGATACTCTGGTTTAGTGGATATACGTGATTCATGTCACATTTTTAAAATAAGGACATGCTTTTCGTGTTTTCTTGAATATGACCTCTTTAATAATTAAAATTCATCAAGTGGATACAAACTGGTTCGAAATCATCGATTAAGTTCGATAAGGGAAATGGAGATTCGTGAATATTGTCACACCCGCAAGGCCAACGCAAATCTTATTCAAAAAGATTGAATCCAATAGTATTACAAAATCCGTATTGAAGTGAATACAAAACGCTTACATAAATTCTTAAACTGAAATAGTATAAAGAAGAACTTATACCATAAAACTTAGCAGTACACCGAGAAGATTACTCGTGCATTTTCCTGACTTTACCTGAAAAGAAAAAAGTGGTGAATATTGCAACTAATATTCTGTGAGAGAAGCTCCAGGAGCACCAAAATCAAGAAATAACAATCATTACATAACATAGCATCATTATCTAATTTCCAGTAAAACAAAAGCGATAAAAAAACGAGGAAAAATCCCGACAGTGCCAACATGAGACCACACCACCTCTTGCGCTTCCCGCGCCTCTCATGTTTTGCTTGAGAACTCACAAACTCACATAGTCCCCGTTAGTTTAACGCCTTCACACAATCATGCCACTTCACGCAGTCTCCATGACATCCATGCCACCACATACACACAATCATGCCACATCATGTTGTGTCCACGTAATCCATGCTATCACATTCTTAATTTCACACAGGAACACCACATTCTGCTCTGGCGATGAATCAAGCAACCTCACGCGGTCTCTACATGATCCAACAAGAAACAATGCAACACCCTACATGTACGTATCTCCTTCACGTTGCACTGACACACATAGGCCTTAAGACCTTCTCTAACTCATGTACACCACCCACATATGCCATAACCCAATCAATGCAATCATCACATACAACCCTCAAACATCATTTAACCATGTTTTAACAACGTAGCAATAGATCTAGATCTTTCACACATCAAGCATCAAGATTTATATTATATATACAAGTATATATATTTATAGGTGAAACAACTACATGCATTCTTATATATACATGTAGGGACGAATAATCAATCTAGACATTTCTACGATGATGAGATAATGATAGAAAGAGATATAGATTGCAATAAGCCCTTAACTTAGCCTAGATCCGCGAGATGAGATATGAAACTATATAGATCTGTTGTTTTACGGCTTTTCACAAACCAGATCTACAAGTACAAACTTAAAACTTAGATCAGAGAGCAAGAAGAAGAAAGAGGCAAGAGAGAAGACAAAAGAGATTTTTTAGGGTTCCCTTATCCTCACTAGCTGCATGATTTAGAAGAACAAGAGCACAAGATTCAAGAAAATGACAAGAAGGGATCAAAACACGACAAGATCTCCTCTCTGGTGAACTCTGGTGGCCGGTGGATGGTCCTCCTCCTTCGACGGCTGCTCTCTCTCCAATTGGGCAGGGCTTCACTACGTTTTGTCTCTATAGAGAAATGCTAACGGGTTGCCTCCTTTTTATAAACGAGAAAGGGGGAAACCTTAGCCTTATGTCTACATGGGCTATAACATCAAGGGCTCCTAATTAATTATTAAGTTTGGGTCCGCGATGTGACAACTCTCCTCCACTACACAAGAATTTATCCCCATATTTACATCAACATCTGATGGTAGTTCAACACTCAGAAACAACTTTGGATAAGACAATCTCATATGTGAGTTTGGTTTCCAAGTCTCCTCACGGATTTCATCCTTTTTCCAACATACATGGACCACCCTGGTCCTTTCCCTTGGACATCCATGCCTTTCAACTCTCAAACTTCAATTTGTTTGCTTTGGGCGTGAATTTGGTTCCCAAGTCTCCTCACAGATTCCATCATGTTCCCAACATACATGGATTATTCTGGTCCTTTTCCCTTTGACATCCATGTCTTTCCAGTCTGAAACTTCAAATTGTTTGCTTTGGGCCGTTAGATTGTAACTAACATTCTCTGGTGGATGCTGGATAATGAACTATGGATCTCGAACTACTTTTCTTATAACTGACACAAGAAACACATTGTGGATATACAATATTTCTACAGTAACTGAAGTCGATATACTACTTCTCCAATCCTCTCAATGAGGCGATGTGGTCCTAAAAACCTTTTCTTCAACTTTTTCAACTTGCGGTACTTGGCTGTCCCTCGGTAGATTATCAGTTTCATGTATACCTCACTTCAATGTCTTTCTCCTCTGATCAGTATAACTCTTTTGTCAATTATGAGACTTTTTAGCCTAGACTTGAGCAATTCTGATTTTCCAATGGTTTCCTTAACCATTTTTGGCTCTAAGTCTCCTCTCTCCCCCACTTGTGGTAAACCCAGTGGGGTTCGACATGTTGTCCCATAAATATTATCATATGGGGACCTATCAATGCTTGAGTGATAGTTATTTTTTTAGGGAAACACTGCCAATGGTAGAAACGACCTCATTTTCTTTCCCATTAGATTACACAAGCTCTTAGCATGTGTTCAAGCATTTGTATTATCTGCTTAGATTGTTGACACAGTGTATTTTATTCTAGCAGGGTAATAAAGATCCTAAACAATCAACTGTCAAATTAACCATAATCTTAACACACTCTATAATACTCTTGACAAGAGAGATCATGTGTAGTAAGGAATCGAATCCACATAGAGCAAATGCACACAATAGATTTATTATTTCTAAAGACTAAGCTAGGTGAATATTTATATTGGTAGTAAATAATCAGATTAAGGAAATATTCCTTGTCAAGTAGTAGGATACAATATGGAAATATGCTACTAATGCAAATATGGAAACATTCTATTAGATGTGAATATGAATGTAAATATGCTAGATCTAGGGTTTCAAGCTTAATGAATTATAATGGATAGGAAGTACGAAAATGTAAATATTTTAGAACTCAAATGTTAACTATTCTGACCTTTTTAACTCCAACTCTCGTATGCGAGCAAAAGTAACGACCATCGATCGACGGCTAAAGCTTGATGTCGATCGACAGTAAAATCAGAAGGAAGTATGGGCGAGATTTTATAAGTCCACCAAACTTATTAGACCAGCTCTCGCATGTATCTAACAGCCTATTTCAACAGAATCTATTCTTGCACATAACCTATGTGACACCCCCGATCGTAGATGACCGGAAATGACACGGTCGATGCTCCCTGAAAGCCGACCCGAGGTTCCCAAATACCTTCGAGTTCCTTGGACTGGCAATCTGAGAACATCGACGCTCCTATCGGATATCACTTAAGGCTTTTCAACCCGACCAAGCAATACATGATAGTTAGTTCATCCCGGACAAGGACTAATATCATATGGAACCCGTACTTTAGAAAAATCTTTATAAATTATATATTTATTCATTCAAAATCATCTTACAAAAATGTTATAGGTCGGCCTTGAAGTTATTGGAAAACAAGCTTTATACAAAAGCTATATACAAAATGTCTTGCAAGAATAATAAATCTACTGCTGGCTAATGATGTTCCTTCCCGT
>MU105889.1:1352344-1401985 GCA_012274485.2 Sinapis alba | reverse complement strand
AATTCACGGTAATGCGGGACTTTGGGAGAGTGAGTATACAATAAGACTTCACATTATTCATACTTACTACTTAATAATATACTTATATATTAGTACTTGAGAACAAGTACTAAGGCTCGGGGATAAACCTCAAATAATAATTCATAATATTTCTTAAGTGCTTACATAAGTAAACACCTCACATTCAATTATAGATTAAGATACTTTGCTTATTAATTAACCATATTCAGTATGCAATCATGCATACTCATTCATAACTTATTCATCATCTATCTAGACTCACCATTGAATCCATGAGATTGGCTAAGGAAGACTAGACTTTAGCACAAGCTAATCACACTCCACTTGACTCCTGATTCAGGACAACCAGAAGGATCCGGCTGATCCTACCACTGACCTCGACCATCTGAAACAGAGCATTTCGGTACAGAAGATCATTATATCCAACAGGTCCATTCTGAAGAAGTAACTTAAATCAGACTAGTTTGGTTCAGGACAAGCTTTAATATTTCAGTTCAAGGATAGATCAGCTTGGTTCAGGGGAAAGCTTAGCAGTTCAGATCAACTCAGACTTTATCAGGATATGACAAGATCAGACCATGGACAGCACAGCTCAGTTCAATACTAGACAAGATTAAATCTGTTCGGTTCAGAACATCATTAATCCGGCAGTTTGCTTCAAGCTAACAACTTAAATCAATCCAGTTCCAGCTCGGTTCTACTCATCCTAGATCAGATCAACTCGGCTCTGAGAAGATTGATTCAGGACAGGATCAGTTCAGTTCAGCTTAAGTCTAAACAATTCACATCAGTTAGCTTGCAGTTTACTGAAATTAATTCAAACCGAAACTAAACAAACTGAACCATATAATCACTTAGAATTGATCCGACCAACACCTTAGCTAATCATTAACAAGCTCTGATAAAAACAGGTCTGAGGCAAGGTGATTAAGCTTACCACAACAACTGATGGCCTAAGAGCTCAGATGATCCTCCCCTTTAAACTGAACTTGCGACTGAACTGTTTTAGAAACAGAAATCAAAATCGGTTCTTAACAAAAACAGAACATAGTCTAGGTTTTTCTCTGGATACTTCACCTTCTAATCTTCTACACAGCAAGGAACTAAGCTAGAGGATGGAAGAAAATTGTTCAAGATGTTTTCTGAATTTTCTCTAATTTTTCTCTCAGTTTTTCCCTTCTTTCTCACTGATTTTCTCTGAAAATATTTCTCTGTTTTTTCTTGTGGTAATGGACGACCAAGCAGGTGGAGAGGGAGTTAAATAGCTGAGGAGGTTACTTCAGGTGAGGGTTTCACTTAGAACAAAGTAAAGCAGGGACTGGACAGGTGGAGAGCTGTTTCAGAATTTCCAACAGCAAGCTGCTTACCTTTCCCTCCCATGAAGAAAGCTTGAAGCAGCTGGTGAGGATCATGTGGCTTAATTAATGAGCAATCAGGCTGGCATCTTGTGACTTGCATGTGCCAGTTACTACATAAGCAAGCAAGCAGGTGAAAATCATGTGCATCGCACATGACCAGCCAAGTAGATGAACGGTCTTTTTGGGCAGTTTTCGACCAAACGTTTCCCGTCCATCGGATCTCGTCTTTCTTTAAGATAAACACTTTCAGCTTTAATAAAACTCGACCATAATAATTAAAAATCGACCAGATCTATTAAGAGAAGGTCTTTCGACCACACGATAGTCTCATCGAGACATTAATTCACCGGGTCGGTTTTTATTTTAATTATGATCAGACCAACTCCAAACTGGTCTAGCGGAATTTTTCTCTACCAAAAATTCATTGGTTCATGAGGGTTATTACAACCTACTCTCGTAGTTGCTTATGTCCTATCATCGAGATCCTAGTTTGTTACTCTAGAATACAAGCATTAAGAACAACTCAATTGATGGGTATTAACTTAGCTTAGCAATCCTATTTTTGGGCTATTCCATGATTGATATCATTCAACCCTAAATCTAATTAGTAACTACTCAAACATGATCTTTATCACAAAAATCATAGATGAATAGAATAGATATGAAATATAAAATATATAAAAACCAAAGGAGTTCCAGGAGGACTCTGAAGGAGTCTCTCCTTTCTCTCCTAATACAAAATGAATGGAACTAAAATGCTTTGTAAAAACTTTGTCTTCTGTTCTCTCTCTTCTTTTTGTCTTTCTCAAGACTTAAATATAAAGCCCTAAAATTAGGTCAAAACTCGTCCATGGTATTTTCGTCATTCTGACTTGGGCTTTGATCATCGATCGATGGCAAGTGTGCTACATCGATCTCCCTCGAGCTATGATCATCGGTCGACGCCAAGTAAGTTCCATCGATCGATGGCTTTGTCGACTCCCTAGATGATCATCTACAGGTTCTTCTCTTCTAGATGCTGCAAAAGCTCCAAGTATCTCATATATCTCCAAAAAGTTCTTGTACATGTAAATACTCTAAAACATAGCCTAGACACACATAATATACTCTAAATAGAGCCTATAACATGGCCTAAAACTGGTAATAAATAGGCTATATCAACTCCCCCAAACTTAACCTTTTGTTTGTCCTCAAGCAAACAAATCTATGAAAGGGGTTTTGAAAACTGGGGACTCACATAATATCTAAGTATAACTATCACCCTACTTTGTTGCAACCACTTCCTATCAAGTCAATCACAGAGAAACTTTATATACTCTATCCTAGTATAGCAACCAAATCCATTAGACCAACAACTTAGCAAATACTAGCTTGACTCGCCCCTCTACTGATCTCATTTCTTTGCTTAAAATAAAAATGTATGCTTTACCTTGGGAGTATCAATCAAAGGACACATGGATTCTTACCTCTACAAGTATCTGAACAACTAGGTACAAAGTCTTCTATGATCTCTTTCTTCTCTCTTTTTCTCTCTTCTTAGAATCTTTTTAGATCTCAATGATGCCATCTCATTCTTTTTTTTTCTTTTTTTTTCTTTTTCTTTTTTTTTTCTTTTGGGGAAAGTTGTAGATGAATATGGGGTCATAAGTAATTTACCTATCCCTCGCTTCCAACAATGTGTGATCATGCCTTTGAATTAGAATAGTGGGGTCACTAGTAATGCACCTACCCCTCTGCATCTTGGGAAATCATCTCAATCTTTTAAGCTTTTAAGTAGATGCTGAAGAGAGAGAGAGAAGGGAACCAAAGGTGCAATGACTTGTACCTACAGACTTACAGAAGGAACCCGATCCAGTGTATACCAAGCCCCAAAGCAAGCTGATAATGTCAGGATTAGTGTTTGAAATCAGCTTCGGTTCATTCAAACTTTCTAAGCAAGTGTGATATAGTGGCATGATGATCCACTTTAGTATCTTTAGTAATCCTTGCAAATAACCTTCTAAATATGGTGCTAAAGTGTGGTTAGTCAATAATAAATTTTTGATCATAATCCTCTTTTGACTCAATAATTTTTTTTTGAAAAACTTATATATAGCAAATAAAACTCAAAACAAATCAAAAAGCGTTAGAGAACCTCCTCAAGACTTAAATTACACTGTCCCCAGTGTAATCCGCCGCTGATTGGTTAAGAAAAATCAAATCATAAGTAAACAGCTTAAGAGAGAAATTCGATACCAGACTCTATAAGAGAGTATTGATCGATGTGAGGTGTTCGGTGTCGATCGATGGTCACGATCCACTATGGACTGATGGTGACTCTATGGTGTCGATCGATGTTTGACCTGTAAGTTTCTACTCTCTTTTTGTTTTGAATGTATAAAACTCAAAATAGGAAACAATATTATTAAACTTCCCCCAGACTTAAAAACATTATAACCAGTGTTATTTAGTCCGAGATTGGTGAAGGAAATAAACCATAAGGACACAATTTAATAAAGGAAAACGGTGTACCTGCATGCTGATGGTGACCGTCGATCGACATAGTTAAATGGTGATCGATTGATTCTTAGGTTATACCGTCGATCGACGATGATCAAGTGTCGATCGATGCTCTGTGCAGACTCATGTTCCTTGTTCTTTTAAAATCTGTAATAGTATAATAAAATCCAAAATTAGACTAATATAATCAAGAAAACTAATTAAAACTTACTAAACAGTGGGTTGCCTCCCACTCAACGCTTGGTTATAGTCTTAAGCTCGACGTTTGAACTTTCTAACTAGTATGGATGTGGATCAACACTTGGAAAACAAGTGTCTATATCTTCTCTGCTCATCTGAAACCATGTACCAATAAAGCTCTTCATTGCTTCATCACTTCTGGTTTTCTCATTCTTTGTAACCTCTCTAGCAACCTCCACTGAATGCATTCTTCTTTGTAGGTTCTCAATACTGCGTTGTAGCATTCTAAGTCTTGCAGCTGTAGTCTCTGATAAATCTTCCAACTGTTGACAAATATCTTCCTTCATTAGGCTCTGAGAAAAGACAATCTCATCAAACATATCTTCCAATTGCGTTTCTGCTGCTGTCTTCTGCCTGTTGACTCCAGTATCGATCGACGGTCGTAGAGTGCTGTTGATCGATGCTCGATTGTCTGGCCTAATCGCATACTCTTTTTTATACAGTATCCAAATCTTGCTTCATCTCATCCATGCGTGTAGTCAAACTGGCAAGGCATTTGTCTATAGGATAGTACACATCATCAAGCCTTGTGTAGAATTCATCTAGTAACATCTCTTGAGATTTGTAACCTTATGCACAATATCATCAATCTCTGCTCTGCTGTATGTCCTTTGATTCTCCATAGACATACTGATCCTTGCTTCATGTTCTGGTAGACATATGTAGCTCTGCTCAAACATAGTAGCTCTCTATATAACTGCTCTGATGTCTTCAGCTTGCACATTCACTACTCTTCCGTCTGTAGATCGTGCATTACCATTCTCATCTCTGTAGATGCCATACTCATCTTTCTTTTCCCAATGGAAAATTCTTTTGCCTTCAGCATCATAGGCTCTTGTGCCATGCTCGATACAGCCGTCGATCGATGTTGGGTGTGTCCTGTCGATTGATGCTGAACTGTCCGGATAGTAGGTAGTTGAAGTACGAAGTTTGTAGAACTTCGGAAGGGTACTGTCGATCGATGCACGCTGTCTGCTGTTGATCGATCTAAGATGTGGAGACGTGTATGGAATATTACAGATCGGCTCGATCTTCTGCTTCTATATGTCGATCGTCGCTGAATGAAGTGTGTCGATCGATGCGCGTCTTTCCACTTTCGCTCAGCTGGCGTCGTCTGATACTAGGTCATGATATTCAATCAGCTCACCTTCTCGTTTGATCGATGGTGTATGGTGGCAGTCGATCGATTCTTAATTACCAAGTTGTTCGGTCTCTGCTTCTTGATCAGTATCGATCGATGGTGAATGGTTGCCATTGATCGCTGTCGATTTCCCGAATTGGTGGGAAATTTGGAAGACACCAGCCTCTTCCATTGCAGTACCACAATACTCGATTAGCTTTTCCTCTCTATAATCTTTGTCGAACTCGAGGTAGGTAAGGGTGTAATTGCCATCTGCATAGCAGCTGTTGGTCGTTTCTGGGGTGAGACCGTCGATCGATAATATAGGGTGGGTGTCGACCGATTGCTGAACAGCAAATGCGTCGATTGGTGCTCTAGGTTGGGTGTCGATTGATGCTCCATCCTCAGGCTCCTCGTTAAACTTATAATTTCAGAAGCATGTGGCCACAAGTCCTGCATCATTAGACAACTCAATCAGGGTAGACTTGCTCTTATTCTTAACAGGTTCATTAAAAAGGTGTTGATCAATTAGGGATAGATACATTCTGTTTTGCTTCATATCGCAGATGGCTTCCATTGTAGCCATAAATGCTCTCCCAAGTAGTAGTGAAGAGTTCCAATCAATCTGGATGTCCATCACATGGAACTCTACTGGGACTATGGTGTTGTTGATTTGCACTAGAACATCTTTCACTATCCCTCCTGAGTTCACTTCTGAGCAGTCCACAAATGTGAAAAAATCATTGGAGGGTTCCACCTTCAGGTTAAGCTCCTCTATCATAGTTTTTGGCATGATGCTTACTGATGATTCAATATCACAGGATGCACTGGGGTATTCATTGCCTTTGATCAAACATGGCACCGCAAACTTCTCAGGGTCGCTTTTCTTCTTCAGACAAGTCCTTTGTTTCATCCTTTTCCTAAGGTGATTGAATATGATCTATATATCTTCTTTTGTCTCCCTTGATTCCCTAAAAAACATCCACAACCTGTGTGTATAGTAAGCTTCATCAAAATGGATGTCTAAAGGAATTTTGGAGACTTTTTTAACAAAGCTATCCATTTCTTTTTTATTGGCTTCTTTGCGTTGATGTTTGGGGATCTTTTGCTTCTTCTTGGAATGGCCTTCATCTTCTCTATCAAGATCCATGGCTTCAGATGTGTCAGTATTCTGTGTTGAAATACTGGTTGCACGCACAATCAAATTGGCATTGATGCTTGGTAGTCGAACCGGCTTCCTCATATGTCGATCGACGCTGATTGGCGTCCGTTGATCGATGCTTCTATCTCTCGGTCGGTCGACTGTCTCGTGTCTATATCGATCAATGTTGGTTGATTCACACGAAGCTATTGATGCTGCATGGGCTGTTGTCGATCGATGCTCATTGCTTGGTGTCGATCGACACCAATGCGAACTGCCGAATGACATAGAACTTTCCACATGAAAATCTCCTTCTTGGATCTTTTCTCTCATAACTTCCTGCAAGAAGTCATCATCAATCAGTGTGTTGACGTGGTGCTTATGTCCAGCTTCCTTGATTCTTTGACATGCTGCATTACTCAGATGACCCTCGAGGTCATGCAGGTTCCATTCTCACCCCTAATCTGTATCAAAGTTGCAACCATCTGAACTTGTCTGTGTTTGTCGATCGATGCGGGTCGGTTGATATCGATCGATGCTAAGTGATCGGTATCGGTCGATGTGATTAAGTTGAGTGATCAATGTCGGTTGACGGTGGAGTTCGGATGATGGTCAATATGGTCCGTGAAAAAGTGTCGGTCGATGCGGTACCAGTGTTGTCGATCAATACTTGTCATCTTTCTTTACGGATCGAGCCTTCAAATCTGTCAGGGTCAGAGGGTGATATTAGTTCTTGTCCTTTGTTTCTCCTGGTGCTTCTTTCCATGTACCTGAAAACAAAGGGAAATAAATTATTACTAACTTAAAAATCAGTAACAAACCTAGACTAAATCCTATAAATTAAATCTAATGGCGATCTATGCTCCTCGACAATGGCGCCAAATTTGACACGGTGTGTTTTGTTCTAGCAGGGTAATAAATATCCTAAACAATTAATTGTCAAATTAACCTTAATCTTAACACACTATATAATACTCTTGCCCAGAGAGATCATGTATAGTACTTAGAGATCAAATTCACATAGAGCAAAGGCACACAATAGATTTCTTATATCTAAAGACTAAACTAGGTGAATATTTATATTGGTAGTAAATAATCACATTAAGAAAATATTCATTGTCAAGTAGTAGGATGCAATATGGAAATATGCTACTAATGCAAATATGGAAATATTCTATTAGATGTGAATATGAATGTAAATATGCTAGATCTAGAGTTTCAAGCTTAATGAATTATAATGGATAGGAAGCACGGAAATGTAAATATTCTAGAACTCAAATGCTAACTAATATGACCCTTTTAACTCCAACTCTCGTATGCGAGCAAAAGTAACGACAATCGATCGACGGCTAAGGCTTGATGTCGATCGATGGCGAAATCGGAAGGAAGTATGGGCGAGATTAGAGAAGTCCACCAGACTTATTAGACCAGCTCTCGCATGTATCTAACAGCCTAGTTCAACAAAATCTATTCTGGCACAGAACGTACTCTCGTAGTTGTCCATGTCTTATCATCGAGATCCTAGTTAGCTACTCTAGAGTACAAGCATTAACAACAACTCAATTGATGGATATTAACTTAGCCTAACAATCCTATTTATGGGCTAATCCATGATTTCTATCATTCAACCCTAAATAAAATTAGTAACTACTCAAACATGATCTTTGTCACAAAAATCATAGATGAATAAAATAGATATGAAATATAAAATATATAAAACCAAATGAGTTCCAGGAAGACTCAGAAGGAGTCTCTCATTTCTCTCCTAATAGAAAATGAATGAAACTAAAATGCTCTGTAGAAACACTGTTCTCGGTTCTCTCTCTTCTTTTTGTCTTTCTCAAGGCATAAATATAAAGCCCTAAAATTAGGTCAAAACTCATCTAGGGTATTTTCGTCATTCTGACTTGAGCTTTGATCATCAATCGATGGCAAGTGTGATACATTGATCGCTCTCAAGCTTCGATCATCGATCGACGCCAAGTGTGTTCCATTGATCGATGGCTTTCTCGACTCCTTAGATGATCAGCTATGGGTTCTTCTCTTCTAGATGCTCCGAAAGCTCCAAGTATCTCATATATCTCCAAAACGTTCATGGATCTGTAAAAACTCTAAAACATAGCCTAGTCACACATAATACATTCTAAATAGAGCCTATAACATGGCCAAAAACTGGTAACAAATAGGCTATATCAATTGTCATCTTAGACCAAATGAGTTTGGAATTTTTTGACACCCAAAGAGACGTGCACGAAGTCTTTATGGGAGAATCCTACATATATCCAAGGAGTATGTAACAGATGCCCTTATTATGGCTAATGGATCGGGCATATTATTTGGACAACATCAACATACATCGATCGACGCACCTATAACAATGTCGATCGACATTAAGGAACAGAAAAACAAGCCGATCTGTAATGTTCCATACACTTATAAACATCCTAGATCGATCGACGGGATCAACCCAACATCGAATGATGGTTGTTTCGAGGAAGGTGAGAGAGCCTTTGATGCAAAGGGCAGAAGAATTTTCCAATGGGAAAAGAAAGATGAGTATGACATCTACAAAGATTAGAATGGTAATGCACGAGCTACATAGGGAATAGTAGTGAATGTGCAAGCTAAAGACATCAAAGCATTTATAGAGAGAGCTACTATGTTTGAGCAGAGCTACATATGTTTACCAGAACATGCAGCAAAGATCAGTATGTCTATGGAGAATCAAAGGACATACTGCAAAGCATAGATTGATGATATTGTGCATGAGATCTACAAAGCTCAAGAGATATCACTGGATGATTTCTACAAGAGGCTTGTTGATGTCTACTATCCTATAGAGAACAGCCTCACCAGTTTGACTACACATGGATGAGATGAAGCAAGATTTGGAGACTATACAGAGACAACATGCGATTGGGACAGACGAACTGGCATTGATCGACGGTACCCTACGACCATCGATCGACACTGAAGCCAACAGACAGAAGACCACAGCAGAAACACAATTGGAAGCTAGGTTGGATAAAATTGCTTTTTCTCAAAGCCTAATGAAGGAAGATATTTCTCAACAGTTGGAAGATATATTAGAGAATGCATTCAATGGAGGTTGCTAGAGAGATTATAGGTAACGAGAAAACCAGAAGAGATGAGGCAATGAGGAGCTTCATTGGTACATGGTTTCAGAAGAGCAGAGAAGATGTAGACACTTGTTTTCCAAGTGTTGATCCACCTCCATACTAGTCAGAAAGTTCACAACGTCGAGCTTAAGACTATAACCAAACGCTGATTGGGAGGCAACCCATTGATTAATAAGTTATAATTATTTTTTGATTATATTAGTCTAATTTCAGATTTTATTTAATAATTGGACGTTTCTAAAAAAAAATAACTAAGGAAGATAGTCGGCACAGAGTATCGACCGACGATCACTGTCGATCAACAGAGTAACCCTAGTATCGATCGATCGCCACTTAGCTGTGTCGATCGACGGTCACCATCATCAAGTAGGTATATCATTTTTCCTTGTTAAATTTGGTCCTTTTGATTTATTTTCTTCACTGGTGATAGTGTTTTTTAAGTCTGGGGGAGGTTTACTGATATTGTGTTTTATTTTGAGTTTTATTTTCTATAATTCTAAAAAAAAGAAGAGTAGAAAACTTACAAGTTTACCATCGATCGATTTTGAAAAATCAAAATCGACCGACCATGGAACATGAACATCGATTGACCCCACCTGCCTACCATCGATCGACACTCTCTTACAGAGAGAGGTATCGAGTTTTCTACTTAAGCTATTTACTTATGATTTAATTTTTCATAACCAATCCGGGACAGATTACACTGGGAACAGTGTAATTTAAGTCTAGGAGAGGTTCGCTGATGCTATTTGATTTGTTTTGAGTTTTATTTGCTATATACATATATTAGTTTTTTTAAAAAAAAATTATTGAGTCCAGAAGGGGACTATGATCAAGATTTATTATTGACTAACCATTCTTTAGCACCATTCTTAGAAGGTTGTTTGCAGAGATTACTAGAGATACCAAAGTGGATCATCATGCCACTATATCACACTTGGTTAGAAAGTTTGAAGGAACCGAAGCTGACTTCCAACACTAATCCTGACATTATTTCCTTGCTTTGGGGCTTGATATACACTGGATCGGATTCCGTCTGCAAGTCTGTAGGTACAAATCATTGCACTTTTGGTTTCCTTCTCTCTCTCTTTTCAGCATCTACTTAAAAGCTTAAAAGATTGAGATGACTTCCCGAGATGCAGAGGGTTAGGTACATTACCAATGACCCCACTATTCTAATTCGGAGGAATGATCACACATTGTTGGAAGAGAGGGGTAGGTACATTACCGATGACCCCACTATTCGTCTACAACTTTGGCCAAAAATCAAAAGAAAAAAAAAAGAAGAGAAAATCAAAAATAAGATGGCAAGATGGACTGTATCAGCATAATTGTCCATTAAGTTTGAGATCCAAACAGATTCTGAGAAGAGAAAAAAGAGGGAAGAAAGGGATCAGAGAAGACTTTGTGCCTGGTTGCTCAGATTCTTGCAAAGTAAGAGTCCATGTGTCCTTTGATCGATACTCCCAAGGTAAAGCCTGCACTTTTATTTTATGCAAAGTAGAGGGGTGAGCCAGACTAGTATTTGCTAAGTTATTGGTAGAATTGATTTGATTGCTATACTAGGATACGGTATATAAAGGTTTTATGTGATTGACTTGATAGGATGTGGTTGCAACAAAGTAAAGTGACAGTTATACTTAGATATTATGTGAGTCTCCGCTTATCAAAACCTCTTTCACAAACTTTGTTTGCTTGAGGACAAGAAAAATGTTAAGTTTGGGGGAGTTGATATATCCTATTTATTACTAGCTTTAGGCCATGTTATATTTTTTATTTAGGGTATATTATGTGTGTCTAGGCTATGTTTTAGAGTATTTACAGGTCCAAAAACGCTTTGGAGATATATGAGATACTTGGAGATTTTGGAGCACTTAGAGGAGAAGAATCCGTAGCTGATCATATAAGGAGTCGAAGTACCAGGAAGTCATCGATCGACGACACATACTTGGCATCGACCAATGATTAAAGACCAAAGTCGATCGATGCAGCACACCTGCCATCGATCGACGTCCAATTCGCAGACAACAAATTTCAAACCCAAGTCAAAATGACGAAAATGCCTTGGACGAATTTTGACTTAAGTTTAGGGTTTTATATTTATGTCTTAAGAAGCAAGGAGACACATCATGAAATTAAGCATTATTCTATTATTCTATCTATTATATTAGGGTTAGGAGAGAAATGAGGAACTCCTTCAGAGTCCTCTTGGAACTCCCTTGGTTTTTATTTAATTTCTATTCCATATCTATTTCATGTAGATTTTTGTGACAAAGATCATGTTTGAGTAGTTATCAACTAGATTTAGGGTTGAACGATAACAATCATGGATTAGCCTAAAAGTAGGATTGCTAGGTTAAGTTAATATCTATCAATTGAGTTGTGCTTCATACTTGCATTCTAGAGTAGCTAACTAGGATCTCGAAGATAGGACATGGACAACTATGAGAGTAAGTTCTGTCTCAGAATAGACTCTATTGAACTAGGCTGTTAGGCGCATGCGAGAGCTGGTCTAATAAGTCTGGTGGACTTATCAAATCTCGCCCCACACTTCCTTTTGACTTCACTGTCGATTGACACCAGGCCTTAGTGGTCGATCGATGGTCTTTCTTTTTGCTCGCATACGAGAGTTGGAGTTAAAAAAGTCAAAATAGTTAACATTTGAGTTCTAGTATATTTACGTTTCCATGCTTCATATTCCCTATAATCAATTTGGCTCAGAACCTTAGATCTAGCATATTTACATTTTCATATTGTTAATTAATAGCATATTTCCATATTTGCATCATTAGCATATTTCCATATTTGCATTAGTAGCATATTTCTATATTGCATCTCTACTTCTTGATAAGGAATATTTCTTTAACTAATTATTCACCACCTATATATATATATATATATATATATATATATATTTACCTAGCTTAGTCTTTAGAAATAAGAAATCTATTGTTTGCCATTGCTCTCTTTGGATTCGATCCCGAAGTAATACATCTGATCTCTTTTGGCAAGAGTATTGTTTTGTGTGTTAAGATTAGGGTTAATTTGACAGTTAATTGTGTAGGATATTTATACCCTACTAGAACAATAAACACACAGTTGTCACATGTGTAAGGTCGTTTTCCTTGCGTTTTGCTCTGCAATCAGGATCTGGTGATACCCAGATGCCAAATCTGTTTTTGACAACCACAACACTCCTTGTAGGTTGTCCAGAAACACGTTAATTTTCGGCAGAGTGTACTTGTTCTTTTATCGTCACCTTGTTCAATCCTCGAAAGCCGATGCAAAGTCTGAAACTTATGTCCTTCTTCTTTATGACCATGACAAGTGCTCCCCAAGGAGAGCTATTTGGTCTAATGGATCCCTTATACATTAGATCCTCCAGCTGCTTCTTCATCTCAGCCATTTCTATTTTTCCAAACGATATGGTGCCTTCAACACTAATGCCACGTAAGGTTCCAATTCTATGGTAAATGCACCACCTCGCGCTGGTGGCAGTCCTGTCAAGGGGTCAAACACATCGGTATACTCTACTACAACGATAATAGTGTCTAAGTCGGGTTCTTTATATGTCCCCTTGATGTTGATAGCAGCAAGATAAATTTCACTTCCTTTCTATGATAACTCTTTTGCTTGAGTGATTGATATGATTGGGATTCTCATACTTCTCTTTATCCCTAGAATTTTTTTTCTGTACTTGGGATGTAGACGGGCAACTTTGGGCAATCCATCACGGCTTTGAGAGAAGTCAACCAATCAACTCATAAGATTACGCCATAGTGGTTTAACTCCATCTTCATTAGATTTCCTCTTAGCTCAACGCCTTCTATGACGATGGGGACATCCTCATACGCTCTGGTAGACTTCAACAATTCGGTTTATGTGGTCTCTATCCATTAGGGGAGAAACGGTTCACAAAACTTAAGATAATATATTTCCCTGTATAATAACGACGAACACATAAGTTTAAAAAGTGAAGGAGTGGCCTCGATGGTGCTTTAGAATAGTAACCTAAAACTCTCATTTTTTATGGAAAATCTAAGACATCTTTAGAAATCCGAAAAGGTTTCAAAGATCCGAAAAGCATTTCCCTATACAGCCTCCCATGTTAGGACCAGGGCCCTAACCTAGGCTATGATACTACTTGTCACACCCGCCTCTTACTTAAAGAAACGTCATGTATTCACATTGCCTTCACCCGCAATAAACTATTAAAATGCTAATGCAAACCTTATTTCAAAGGATCAAATACAGTTGTCTTACAAAATCGTAAAAAATGAATAAGAAATGCTTAAACAAAATTAACAAGTCTTAAACTTAAATAGCATAAAGAAAACCCAACACCCAAAACTTACCACCACACAGAGATGACTACTCTTGCACTTCCTCAAACTCACCTGAAAAGAATGGTGGGATGAGTATTTCTACAAATACTCAATGAGGGAATCTCTAGGAGCCTTGAAATCAGCCATGAACATCATCACACAACACATCATAAGTATCTAACTTAAACATCCAGTAAAAAAATAGTAATCATCAAGAAACAAGAAACAAGGATAACCCAAGATAGTGCCAACATGAGACCACTCCACCTCATGTGGTTCCTGTGACACTCATGTTTTCACATGAGAGCTCGCCATGTCATGTGGTCCCTGTGAGTTTCACGCCTTCACGCGATCACGCCACATCATGCTGTCTCCACGTGATCTGCGCCACCAGATTCACATGATCACGCCACATCACCATGTCTCCACGTGATCCATGCTACCACATTCTTAACTTTACACAGGTATACCACGTGATCCGTGCTACCAAATTCTTAACTTTACGCAGGTACACCACATTCTTAACTTCACACAGGTATGTCGCATTCCCTCTCCGGCAATGAATCATGCCACCTCATGCAGTCTCAACATTATCCAACAAGAAATGATGCAACACCCGAGATGTACATACCTCCATCTAGTTTCACCGGCACATGTAGGCCTTAAGCCTTCTAAAACTCATATACACCACCCACACATGCCATAACCCGAATCAATAAAATCATCACATACAATTCTCAAACATCATTCAATCATGTTTTAACAACCTAAGAATAAATTTAGATCTTTCACAAATCAAGCATCAAGATTATATCATATGTATAAGTATATATATATGTATAGGTAAAAGAACTACATGTATGCTTATAGACATGTATGGATGAATGATCAATATTTTCACTTCTACCATGATGAGATGATGAAAGAAGGATATATAGATTGGAACAAGCCATCACCTTAGCCTAGATCTGCGAGATAAGATATGAAACGATGTAGATCTGCTTTCTACGGATCCTCACGAACTAGATCTACAAGTATGATATCTCCAAAATTACCCTATGAGCAACTTTACTCTCTCAAATAAGAGGTTCAATTATAACTTATGGATCAAATTCACAGGGAGCGTGGGTACACAATAAACTCAATAATGTCATAATTAAGCTAGGCAAAAAATTATAAAGTAGTAAATAAAGTACAATAGTTGATTTGTTGTATTGAGGTTATAACATAAAGTAGCTAGATATAGGGTTTCATGCAATCATGATTATAATATTAAAGATGCTAAGCATGTATGAATAACCGTCTTAGAAGTCGAATTATAATGCGAAGATATCTAGCTCTCGATGTGTGTTTAATCAGATGAGTAAGTCCTATTCTCTAGCTCTCGTATGTGAACAAGGATCGAGTGTCGATCAATACTATTGACTAAGTATCGATCGATCGATACTTCCGTAGGCAAGTGTTTTCCTCCTAATCGATAGGTTCACTAGCTTCCTAGACCAGCTCTCACATGTATCTAACAACCTAACTCAGCAGAATTTTTTTTAGCTACTCTAGTAAACAAGTAGTAAACACAATTTTGAAGGAGACCTAATGATTCACCCTAGCAGTTCTACGGTTCTCTAATCCATCAAAACTCTAATTTACCATAAATCTAACAAATGAATCTACTTAGACATAATCATGGAAAACATAAGAATAGTTTGAATATAATGCATAAATAGACAGAGTAAGAAAAACGGGAGGTTCAATATAAATATTTGAAGGAGTGTTTGATCTTCTCTCCAATCTATTGAAAACCCTAAAATAATATGTTGTGTAAAAGATGCGTGGTGTATTGTTCAAACAATGGCAAACACTATAATATTAGTTAAGAAGTCACCTAGGGTTAACATTGTAAATATGTGGATATTTTGGGCTTCAAGTCGGTCTCGAGCAAGTCGGCCCATCTACTCGTGTTGGTGTTGAGCGATATTAAGGGGTTAGTGTTGATCAACACTCCTTGTGAATATCGACCATGGCTGGTTGCTTGAACATCTTCGATTTACTTTAATCTCTAGCTCCAAAATGCTCCATAATCTCCACACTGCTCAAAAAAAATACCTAAACCTGAAAAAGACTCTAAAATAGACTTCAAACATAATAAATAAACTCTAAAAAGGTTATATACCATGGCTAAAAACTGGTAAAATCCATGGTGTATCAACTCTCCCAGACTTACCTTTTGCTTGCCCTCAAGCAAAACATAGAATAGTCTTGTGGAAGAGTTTTAAAAACAGCAGAGACTCATAGAATTTTAAAATTACTATTTTTACCTCTGCAATGTTGCAAGTCACATCAAATCAGTGCTAACCTCAAGGATATTTTTCATGTACTAGACCTTAGCTTAGCAACCAAAACATCCATCCCATATCTTAGCTGATTGCGCCTGACATACCCCTCTATTGACCTCATTTCTGCATATAAATTATCAGAGTATCAACCAAAGGACACATGACTCAGCTCAAAAAAGTATCTGGACCTACATGTAATCTCTTTTGATCCCTTCCAATCTCTTTTATCTTCTCTGAATCAAATTTTTTTAAAAAAAAAAATTCCATTGAATAGTGACGCTGATGCACTCTTGTTCATTTTCTATTTTTGACAAAGTGCAGGCGAATCATGGGTTCATAGGAAATTTTCCTTCCCCTCGCTTCCAGCTTTGTTTGATCATTCCATTAGAGTATAATACTGGGGTCACAGGAAATTTTCCTATCCCTCTAAACAACAAAAAATCATCTCAATCTTTTATTTCTATGATGCCAAACAAAGGTTGGAAGTCAGCTTTGCTTTGTTTAGACTTTCTCAGCTAGCATGAGTGTTATTGGCAGGTGAGCCACCTCAGTATTGCCATTCAGTACATCATGCAGTCAATAATAATAATTAAAAACTTACCATTTGGTTACCTCCCATAAAGCGCTTGGTTATAGTCTTTTAGCTTGACTTTTTGGAGGTTTTTGGTTAATATGAAGGTAATTGAGTACTTGTTGGGAAACAAGTATCCACATCTTCTCTGCTCATCTCAAAACATGTACCAACAAAGCTTTTGATTGCTTCTTTTCCTTTGGTTATGTGTTTTTGATGTCTCTAAATGATCTCATAAGTGTAATCCACTTTCAGTTGCAGCTCATCCATACATTTGTTTAGCCATGCAACACTGTTGTCGAGAGGGAAGTAGATTGCATCAATCTTCTTGTAGAACTCATCAAACATCATGTACTGAGCTTAAAAAACATCCTCAATCAACTCCTTCACATGATCTCTACTGTATGTATCAGCTTATGGCAGATATGTGGGTGTAGGATGAAATCTAGGCATCTGAAAACATCCTNTAAAAAGGTTATATACCATGGCCAAAACTGGTAAAATACATACATACATTTGTTTAGCCATGCAACACTGTTGTCGAGAGGGAAGTAGATTGCATCAATCTTCTTGTAGAACTCATCAAACATCATGTACTGAGCTTAAAAAACATCCTCAATCAACTCCTTCACATGATCTCTACTGTATGTATCAGCTTATGGCAGATATGTGGGTGTAGGATGAAATCTAGGCATCTGAAAACATCCTTCAACTTGTGGCAAACTCAGATATCTTCCTCCATAACTATATGCCATCTCAAGTATTGCTTCTATGTCCTCCTATCCATTGCCTGTGCATTGCAACCTTCATCTCTATATACTCCATAGTCATTTGGTTGTATTACACAAATCCTTCTCCTAGTAGGGGTAGCAGCTCCAATCGCAAAGATCTCTTGATAATTTGTAATCGCTGGGGTGTCGATCGATGCTTCAGGATGAGTGTCAATCGATGCTTCACCATCTTCCTCATGCTTTGCGCCAGAATCAGAATAATAAACTGTCACAAGTCATGGATCATCTCCTATCTCAATTTAGGGCGTATGTCCTTTGACAACTCTCACATGATCATAGTAGACATTCTGGTCTATGAGTGTCAGGCACATATGGCTTGTCTGCATGTTGCAAACTACTCCTACAGTAGCCATAAAAGCTCTCCCAAGTAGTAGAGAAGAATTTCAGTCTATCTGAATATTCATGACATGAAAGTCTACTGGAACTAGGGTATTGCTGATTTTCACTGGAAGGTTTCTGATAATTCCTCCTAAAGTAACTTTAGAACAATCTACAAAACTGAATAAATCCTTAGAAGGCTCTATCTTCAAACTCAGCTGATCTGCCATCACCTTAGGGATGACACTTACTGAAGAACATGTGTCACAGAGGGCCAAAGGGTAGGTAATAACTCCAATCATACATGGAACTACGAACTTCCCAGGATCACTTGTCTTCTTCGGTACAACCCTCTACTTCATCTTCTCTCTGATATGATGGAACATACGTGCAATGTCTTCTTATGTCTCCTTGGTTTCTTTTAACAACATCCAGATCGTTGAATGTTTTTATGTGCTGATGACTCTGAAGGATGAGATAGGTATCGAATTGCATTCAGTTTGGCTATATTAATGCTTTGTAGTCGTACTCGATATGTTACAGGCGGGTGTCGATCGTTACTCGGCATCTGAAGTCGATCATCGCTCTCTTGTTGGTGTCAATCGTTGCATGTCTGTTGGTGTCGATCGTTGCCTGCCTGTTGGTGTCGATCGTTGCCTGCCTGTTGGTGTCGATCGATTCCTTCTGTTTTAATACGGTATGGAATAGGTGGATATGGGTGTTGAGCGGCAAACTCATCGTGTCGCTATATCCTGATGGTTTCATATGACCCCACTGATTTTATAAGTGGTGTCAATCGTTGCTCAGCTGATGGTGTCGATCGACACCAATTCGAACTGTCGAAGGACATGGAACTTTCGACTTGAAAGTCTCCCTCTTCAAGCTTCTCCTGCTTCACCACTTTCTAGAAATCATCATCTATGATGGCACTAACGTGGTGCTTTTGTACATCTTCTCTTTTGCCTTTGATTATTGCTTCCTGTGTCTTAACAGCTTCACCTGTTTGAACCACATGAATCTCCAACTTCTTCACATGTGTGCTTAGAGATTCAAACTTGTTATTCATGTTGGTGTAGACATCATCTTTCTTCCCAGTGAAATCCACTGTTAACTTCTGCGAACCCTCAAGAAACTAATCAAACATTCCGTTTATCTTGCTCTCCTGAGTTTATGGTGCTGGATTCTGGTAAGTTGAACTTCCCTATGTGATGTTATTGTAGGATCTCTGGTACTGCGAACTCTGGTTGTAATTATTCCTTTGACCATTGCGATAGAAGTTCATGTTTCCACTCTGATTCCTAGACCTCTGATTCTAAAAACCAGTACCACTGATGAAGTTCACATCCTCCTCGTCGCCCATATCATTGTTGACATCTACAACTTCTACATCTTCTGCAAAGCTAACCTGCTTTTGAGAAGCCTATGAACCTTTTCCAGTTTGGCCTTAACTTCATCCATTTGCTCCTTTTCCAAGCTAGCAGCTGATTTTTTCCTCTCGAAGTCAGTGTTCTTGGTGCTATTGATAGATGCCAAGTTATCATTAAGTCTCACAGCCTCTTATGGACTCCTAGTGTTGAAATTTCCTTCATTAGTAGAGTCTAGAGCCATCTGGTAAGCCAAACCGATGCCTCTGAAGAAGGTACTTAGCAGCTGTAACTCAATGAATATATGGTGTGGACAATCTCTTTGATATGACTAGAATCTGATCTAGGAGCTTCTGAAGCATTCTATAGGCTCATGTGTGAATGTTACAATTCTGCTCCTCGAGTCTTCAGCACGTGCGTCATCAAAGAAATTACACAGGAAGGCGTTTTTGATGTTAGTCCAGGATGTAAGAGATCCAGGTGGTAACTGCTTAAGCCAGTGTGAAACATCTCCAGTAACTGAGTACTTGAAGAGCTTGCAAATAAAATACTCCTCAAGGTCTCCATTGGTTTTGATAGCTTAAACTAGATCCTCGAACCGCTCTAGATGGTCCATAGGATGCTCATGTGGGGACAATGATAAGGTGTATATCCCACTACTGTAAAGTATTTAGGCATTAGATAAGAGTCGTTCCTCGGGAAAGCTGGAAGACAAATTGCAGATCTGTTGGCATAGTATTGATATGGACGGTTGTAGTCAGCCAAAGTTTTGGGTCGAGCAGCTTGGACATTCTCCTCAGCTACAGCCAGGACATTCTCCTCAGCTTCAACTTGAGCATTGGCTGCAGCATTCTCAAGATTAGCAGCTTGTTGAACAACTGCTTCAGGATCTGCTATCCCCTGATCGTCTATCCTCCGACCTGCTGCATTACACATATGACTATCGTGGTCATGCAGGTCTCCATTCTCATCCTGTATCAGTACTAGATTCGCAACTATATATGCTCGCGGGTTAGCATCGATCGATTCTGGTTGAGAAGTATTGATTGGTGCTCGCTCACAATTGTCGGTCGACAAAGTAGAGTTGATGTCGATCGATGCGATGCGCCTCTCTTTGCGGATTGAATGTTCCAAACGTGCAGGATCTGAGAATAAAAGTTGTTTCTCCTTGTTGCTTCTGGTACTGCTGGATATGCACCTGAAAAACAATATTTTTTTTGTAAGTAACTTAAAAAGGAAAAATAACCTAGAGTAAATCAATCAATTTGAGTCTAATGGCGATCCAATGCTCCTCGGCAATGATNAACTTGAGCATTGGCTGCAGCATTCTCAAGATTAGCAGCTTGTTGAACAACTGCTTCAGGATCTGCTATCCCCTGATCGTCTATCCTCCGACCTGCTGCATTACACATATGACTATCGTGGTCATGCAGGTCTCCATTCTCATCCTGTATCAGTACTAGATTCGCAACTATATATGCTCGCGGGTTAGCATCGATCGATTCTGGTTGAGAAGTATTGATTGGTGCTCGCTCACAATTGTCGGTCGACAAAGTAGAGTTGATGTCGATCGATGCGATGCGCCTCTCTTTGCGGATTGAATGTTCCAAACGTGCAGGATCTGAGAATAAAAGTTGTTTCTCCTTGTTGCTTCTGGTACTGCTGGATATGCACCTGAAAAACAATATTTTTTTTGTAAGTAACTTAAAAAGGAAAAATAACCTAGAGTAAATCAATCAATTTGAGTCTAATGGCGATCCAATGCTCCTCGGCAATGATGCCAAATATGAGAAACTTGACTCTCTCAAATTATCCTATGAGAAACTTGACTCTCTCAAATAGAAGGTTCAATTGTAGTACTTAGGGATTGAATCCATATGGATCGTGGGCACACAATAAACTCAATAATGTCAATTAATGCATGCAAAGAGTTATAAAGTAGTAAATAAAGTAAAGCAGTTGATTTGACTCTGTTTGGCTTTCTTGACAATCCTTCTGAATTCGACTTTGTTTGGTTTCTTGAACAGCTACATGTTTGTTCAATCTTCAGCTCCAAAATGCTCCATAATCTCTATATTGCTCCAAAACATTATTGAACCTTATAAGACTCTAAAATAGACTTCAAACATAATAAATAAACTCTAAAAAGGTTATATACCATGGCCAAAAACTGGTAAAATACATGGTATATCAAAGTACAAGGATTGGTTTCCGTCCAAAACCTAGATCAGAGAACTAAAACAAGAAAGAGAAAAGGAGAAGAAAAATGATGGTGTTTAGGGTTTCCTTACCATCACTAGCTGTTGGATCTAGAAAAACATGATGAAAAGACTCCAGATAAAGACAAGAAAGGATCAAAGACTTATATAGTTGCTAAAAACAGGTTAAAACCATGACATACTAACTCTCACAGACTTATCATTTGCTTAAGGGTAAGCAAATGATAAGTCTGTGAGAGTTAGTATGTCATGGTTTTAACCTGTTTTTAGCCACTATATAAGTCCATTTCTATAGTCTTTTATATGCATATGGAGTTGTTTTAAAGTCTTTTCAGGTGTAGGTACTTATTGGATGTGATTAGAGCTTTTAGATTATTTTGGACCTTTGAGGAAAGTTCTCCTGGAAATTTGAAGTCGAAGCCTGTTCTTACAAGAAGTGTCGATTGATGCCACTTGAATATGTCGATCAATACCCCATCAATCCGCAAGTTTAATGACAATTTAAGGAAATTACAAGTTTTGCCCAGATGTTTCAAGAATTGCACAACAAGTCAATGGCCTAATATTATACTATATATAAGGGTTTTTAACAGTTTTGTAACCTATGCTTCATACTATTATAGAAGAGACAGCTTAGGATTGGAGAGAGAGAGATCAAAACCCCTTCAGAGAGAGATCTTGAACTCCCTTTGTTTCTCTACTTTATTTATGCAATTTATTCAGACAAATATTATGTTCTTCATGACTATGTCTTAGTAATTCTATTGTTAGATTTAGGATTATTCAAAGGGTAGTTAATAGTTTGCTAAATCAATATTATTGCTAGGCAAATCAATTGGTTCTTCATCTAGTTGATCTTACTGATAAGTTTAGCATTGATCACCTTAGACCTATATCTTAGTATAATTGGTGCAAGCAATAGCATGGTATATTACAAGAATTAAAACTTAGATGAGCTAAACAAATAGGCGCATACGAGAGTTGATATAGGTGGTTGTTGAACCTATTAACCTGTACGTTAAAGCTTGCCTAAAAATTATTATCGATCGACATTCAAAAGGTGATTGTCGACACTCTCCTAGAACTCGCATACGAGAGTTGGAATTCTAGGGATTAGACATTTGATCATCCTTACAGCTAGAGTTGATTGATTATTATTTAAGTTTGAGTTTGAGAACGATTCTATAATAAATCCCTGACAATTTATTTAGTTTGTATTCCTTTAATACCTGCGATTTCCCCTAAGTCTAGCATTCCTCATCTTAATAACTTACAAAAACTACTTTCTTATTTATCTGTTTACAGCATTTTAATATTTACTTTCTAGCTTTAACTAGAAAACAATAAATCTATTATGTAATGTTAGGGTCTCTGTGGATTTGGTCGTTAAGTGCTAGAACTGAACCTCTTATTTGAGAGAGTAGCTTAAAGTTAGTTTGAGCATATCCCTATACGACAAAACACAGCCTTCACGTGAAGCCAAAATATTTTAGCTACCAAACAAAACACATACGAAACATTTGTGTTTCTTGTATAACATACATGAGATAGTTCTCGAATGAGATATGTTATTCAGTTTCCGGAAAGAAAGTCACGCGAAAAGAATTTCAAAAACTAACTAAATCATCTCCCTTGGCTTTGATGCAAAACATAAGAACTTCGTTGCTGTAAAGTCTCTCTAGTCTTCTTGCTCACGACAAATGCAAAGAAAATTTACACTATATGTCTCTTTGCAATAAAATCCAAGGATGACTCCATCACAGCCTTCCCTATGGATCTTATCGCAGCGTGCTCGCAATCGCGAGCATGGCTTTTCTCTTTGCTGCACCATGCAATAAAATGCAAGCAGCTAAGTCTTTACAGTCACTTTGTCTAACTCCCTTGACCACAAGGTTTAAAACAGAGACTTCACATCAAACTAAAACGTTTCTGGTCCACAGGGTCAAGACGCAACCTTCACGCCAATACGAAACATCCTAGGTCATTTTGTTTAAGCAAAGTGGTCCCACCAATCACTAAAACATGTTCTCATAAGGCTAATTTATGATTACTCAAAATAAAAACATTCTTCACTACCGTGAGACGTCGCAAAACTAGAATTTTTTACTTTTGGCGTGATTTTGCTTTTGGCATGAATCGCCTTCCTTGATGAATGTTCCATATCGGGAACTCGTACAGTCAAGCATACTAACACTTTTCAAAAACACACCCTTCGCAAAGGTTCAAACTCAAACGATAAGAACATGAGACCAATCAATATTGTGGGAACCAAAATTCACACTGTAGATTTTAAGTGAACGGAGGAAAGCAAAGAAAACCCTACTTTCCTTGAGGTCCGGATTCTTTGCGAAAACCAACGACAAGTAACCAAACGAATGCGGAAAATATAGAAAGATATCAAAACGAATGTAGAAAAGTAAATCTTATTTCGAATCCACATAAGAGCTTTGCGATAGTTACAAAAGATTATAAAATCTTAGGCCGCAAGAGCTATCAGCGAGCTATCTAGTTCAAGCTACCTAAAACCTTAAACCTAATTGAGTCGCAGCTCGATAACAAAGAAGAAGAAGACACGAAAAGGTTTTGTGATTTCGGACTGGACCTTATGAAAGTTTGTCTACGTACCCCTTTCGAGGAGCAAGCCGAACATAGTTAAGATAAAGAGTTTGAACAACAGAACGAACTTCCTGGGCGATTTTGTCTAGTATGACTGCAAGTCATAAAAACCGAACTTGTCAAAGATAAAGCCTAGGGTTTCTAAGTGCAGAGAGTTTTCAGTCTAAAGAGAGTTCAAAAACGAGGGTCCCCTTGCGTCCTTAGCATTGGCATCCCTTATATACTCCTCCTTAAGACGGTTTACACTTTCCTTTTCTGCCCTCGGGCCCATCATTTTGCGTAAATATTCCATTTTTCTTCGATCTTCATGATTATCCTGGAAACTTCATATTTATCTTGAAACTTGACATTTATCTTCTCCTGCAGACAAAAGACAAACCATCATATCAGATTGGGCTTAATCTCATGAAAAATCGCAAGTGGGTTCGTATCCGCGTTTTGGACCTCTCAGGGCCGTTTTGTGATTTTAAGCATTTTTATGATTTTTAAGAAACCGGCAATGATACAATGTCGGTTTTCGTAAAAACAACCCAAAATAATCGTATAGTCTTAGGCACGATATGTGTTTAAATAACCTTTGCTGTTTTATACAATTCATTTGAACTTTATACGGAAACAAGTCTTCGATATTCCCTTCGTAAAGTTCCAACGGTAACTCCGATCGAGGCGAAACAAGAGACAATATGATCGAGATCTGGGAGCGAGAGTTCTGGAGATAAGAGTGCATGACATAGGACTGATCCGGGTTGCCAAAGGGCGAATCAAACATTCTTCGCACTACTATCCTAATGGCTAGTTGGATCGGTTTGATCCAAATCGCCCTTAGGCGAGTTGAAATGGTGTGTCCAACTCGACTAATGGCGAGTTGGATTCGGTTGATCCAATTCGCCATTAGGCGAGTTGGACCTTGCTCATCCAACTCGCCTAATGGCGAGTTCGTCACGTATCGTCTATCTCGCCTAAGTGGTGAGTTGGGTTGCTCCATCCAACTCGCCACTAGGCGAGTTGGACTTGACCGGTCCTTCTCGCCAAGTGGTGAGTTGGACGCTGCTTGTTCAGGTGTTGGTTCGTGCGTGAACTTCTTCGATTGACTTGTTATCTAATTCTTTTTGAATTCGTATGAAGCCTTAGTTTTAGTTTCCTACATTTTTATTTCCTTTTTCAGAAGCTAGGTGTTTTCCGGAGGCTTTCAGACATTGATTCTGTCATGACCGTTTTTTACCCCAACACCAGGCGTGGTGGTTTGGTGCATCTTGACCCCGACCCAGGGGGGGGGGGGGTGACCAGGTTAGAACTGTAACCTCTTCCTGAGTTGTCTCGTAAGGTTTTCGGAAGGGCTTGATTGCATGTCTTGGACGTTGATTTCGAGATAAACGTTTTTGACCCCAACAGTTAGCCCCACAGCTCGCAAGTCTAGAGTATGATGTTTTTCGAGCAAGTTTTGAGCGTTTAATTGAAATCCACTGCGAAGATTGTTACTTTTTCTCCAAAGAATAGAATGTGGTAAGATTGGGGCTACGACATACTAAGGCTACCTACATACCCTTGTTTAAGGGATCAAGCCTTTCGTAGTTCGTTGTGGAGTTAAGATCCTTACGATCTGTTTTCCGGTGGGACCTGTATGGCCTAGTTACGTGTGGATTTTCGAGCATGTTGCTGCTGACGGCATTTTATATTGGACCTGTGTTGGGCTTAAGACTAGCTCATAGGTTGTTTTTCACTTACTTATGAGTTTATGGGTTGTTATCCCGAGTGGGATTTACGTGTTTTTACTGAGAAGAAGAATGTTAGTTGTCATCTCACATGTGATTCTCGAAGATCGTCACGTATGTCGTTGATTTTAGATGAGAGTGATTGAAAACCTCTGAAGAGTCTCATAAACGTGCAGGCGAAAGCGAAGAGACATAGTTTAGGAATCTTGTATCATTTTGATACTATGCATTTGAGATGTTAGAGACCAGCGTGGTGGGTTTAAGGGCAAGACCTAGGTTTGCTTTCGGTTTTAGGAGGTGCGATGACTATTTCGTCTTACGTATTCTGTTTGCGGTTTCAACCTAATTCTGTTTTGATATTGAAGTCTGCGATAAGTTCTCGCCTTATATGACTTGCATCAATCGGGAACAAAGCATCTCTCCGGACAATTTGTAAGTCTCGAAAGTGCTGACCAAATATTTGGGTTTCTTTTATAGCGCTATTATCCTGTGTTGGATGTTAGCGAACTAATTTGATGAAAGGTTAATCATTTCTTTAGAACGGTTAGTGTTCATCGGGGCCAATCGATGAACAAGTGATTTTTATAGTCGCGGACGGACTGTTTTGGGAATATTTTTCAGAAATTATCTGTGGAGTTTGCTATTATTTTCCGAGGATTTTTTGTTTATCAGACATTTCGAGTTTGTTGTGATCAGCAACAAATTCGATGGTACGTGCTACCGTTTTAGAGAGTTGTCGAGAAAGGAGTTAGTGTGTATGACTTGTTTGGTCTTACAAGATGACATTGTTATCGAGGAAGTTATTTTTGTTGAAAAAAAAATTTCTCAAGCATTTGCAACGTCTCGCGATGCTGAAGATTATTTTTTCTTTCATATGACGCATTTCATGCTTTGAAATATTTGTGGGCTTGAAGATGTTATATGGTGTCGTAAGGGTTTTGTTTTAACATTATGGGGGAGAAACGTTTTGGTTTGTTTGCGGATGTCTGCAGCCAGAACTGTTGTCTCTGTTTGGATGTTAAACTGGTTGATTTGTGATTGAGGAAGTAGGAATTGGGGGTCGTGTACATTTATCCCTGGGAAGGAGCGTATTTCTTCACTATGCTTCGCGAAGAGTCGGATTTCCGAGATTTATATCATGTGATTTTAAAGATGTTTCTAATAACTCCAGGAGCTTGTTATGAGTTTTTTCTTATATGACGCATTTTATGGGTAAAACGTTGCGGGCTTAATGTGAGTTATGGAAAATATATAACTTGGTCGATTTTCGATAAGTTCACATTTTTTCCGTTAATCGCTTGGTTGTTATAAAGACTTTATTGTATGATTTCCATTTTTGGGCTTATACAGTAATAGTTCGTATAATTATCACTTGGCGTTTTAGAAGAATCTTGTATTGCCGTTTCGCCGTTAAGTGACTAGATGGGCGGTGGTCGCTCAATTGTTTTGTCTCGGCGTAAAGGCCGATTTTGGCCAGATGGCCAAGGACTTGCAGGTAAAGAATTACACCATGGCACTTTCATGTTAACAGCAAGGTCATGTTAGTTTTTGATTTTCCTGAAAGAGAATGCCGAATTCTGGTTCGGGATTTACAGGAAGGCATAGTTGGATGGTACCAAGAGTCGGGGACGACCAGGATGCCTGCAATTGAAATTCACACCGTCGATTTTAAGTAAATGGAGGAAAGAAAAGAAAACCCTACTTTTCTTGAGGTCCGGATTCTCTGCGAAAGCCAATGACAAGTAACCAAACGAATGCGGAAAATATAGAAACATATCAAAACAAATCTAGAAAAGTAAATCTTATTTCGAATCCGCATAAGAACTTTGCGATAGTTACAAAAGATTATAAAAGCTTCGACCGCAAGAGCTGTCAGCGAGCTATCTAATTCAAGCTACCTAAAACCTTAAACCTAATTGAGTCGCAGCTCGATAACAAAGACGAAGAACACACGAAAAAGTTTTGTGGATTACGGACTGGACCTTATGAAAGGCTGTCTAAGTACCCCTTTCGAGGATCAAGCCGGACATAGTTGAGATAGAGAGTTTGAACAACAGATCGAACTGCCTGGGTGACGTCGTCTAGTATGAGTGCAAGTCATTTAAACCAAAAAATTTTCGAATATAAAGCCTAGGGTTTCTAAGTGTAGAGAGTTTTCAGTCTAAAGAAATATCAAAACCGAGGGTCCCCTTGTGTCCTTAGCCTTGGCATCCCTTAAATACTCCTCCTTAAGACGGTTTACGCTTTCCGTTTCTGCCCTCGGGCCTAATCCATTTATGCTTGCCATTTATCTTCTCCTGCGGACAAAAGACAAACCTTCATATCAGATTGGGCTTAATCTCATGAAAAATCCACAAGTTGGCTCGTATCCACGTTTTGGACCTCTCAGGACTGTTTTGCGATTTCAAGCATTTTTGCAATTTAAAAAAATCACCATTGATACGATGTCGGTTTTTGTATAAACAAACCAGAATAATTGTATAGTCTTAGGCCCTATAATTGTTTTGTTAACGGTTGCCGTTTTATACAATTTATTCAAACTTTATACAAAAAACAAGTCTTTGATGTTCCCTTCGTAAATTTCCAACGGTAACTCTGATCGAGACAAAACAAGAGACAGTCTGATCAAGATCCGGGAGCGAGAGTTCCGTGGATGAGAGTGCATGGCATAGGACTGGTCCAGTCAACAAAGGGCGAATCGAACATGCTGCGCACTACTTGCCTAATGGGCCAGGTTAAATGGTGTGTCCAACTAGCCAAATGGCGAGTTGGATTGGGTTGATCCAATTCGCCATTAATTTTAGTTTCCCGCATTTTTATTTCCTTTTTTGGAGGCTAGGTGTTTTCCGGAGGCTTTCAGGCATTGATTCCGTCGTGAACATTTTTGACCTAAACACCATGGGAGGTGGTTTGGTGCATGTTGACCCCGACCCAGGGCGGCGTGACCTGGTTCGAACTGTAACCTCTTCCAGAGTTGTCTCGTAAGGTTTTCAGAAGGGCTTGATTGCATGTCTTGGACGTTGATTTCGAGATTACCGTTTTTGACCCCAACAAATATGTTTGTTGCTGATTACAACAGACGAATTCCCCACATCCTAAGCAGATGTATCCCTCTCCTCCCCCATAGAGACAGACTCACAAACATACGACACAAGAATAATAGCGCGCTACAAACGGAATCTTAATTTTGGTCAATATCTTCTGGGTTGGTCGTAGAGAGGTACTCGAGTAAATCAGAATAGTCATCGCAAACCTACACAAAAAGTAAGCTTAGGTCTTACCCAAAATCCAGCACACTTGTCTCAAACATCTCCTCTCATAGTATCAATATACCGATATGATATTCCAAAATATGTCTCTTTGTTGGTACTTTACGTTAATGAGGCTATGTAAACACAAAACCCTCGTACAGTGTTATTTTATGTAACGCTAAGTACTGCAATCCGCTGAGCGACTGAAATGAGATGTCAACTCAAACTCTTTGTCTAAATGTATAGCTGCACTACGCATTAACCATGAATGTAACAGTGATTCTAGTAAGATTCGAGACATCCAACAAATAGCCTATAAGGCAAACGAGGCTGTAAAGGTCCAACAATTTCCAATGGAAAAAAGGTCGTACAAGCCTTAACTCCAAAATTATACACGAGCTGCTTCATCCCTTTTAAAAAGGGGGTCCATAGGCAGCCTTCATAAGGCACAGTCCCAATCCAATCACACTCAAATAAATTCAAAGATGTTTGGATTGTGGGCAGGGAAACCTCATCTTTAAAAGCAACCACACTCAATACTACCCAAGACCCTAAAGCAATAATTATCCATTTATCCGGCTCTAACACTTATCATCACCTCGTCAGATTCATATGTAATTCTAATGATCTGAAGGCTAAATTTGGGGTCAAAATCAGTCCTAGCGATATCAACGGCAAAAGTAACCCAAGATCATATCATTTACAAGGATGAACCAAAAATGTCGAGAGGTTATTTCTCATATGTCATGCCAAATTGAACAAAGATACATAGAACACACTTCATATATTTCTTCTTGGAAAGGAAATAAATACATTTCTGTCCAAACAAGAATTGTCCGGGAAACTGTTCTCTCGAAAGGTTTTTACGAAATAAACAGTTTTACAAAACAATCTGCCTTAAAACTAACTATGGAAAGTTTTACGGAAGAACTTTTGTAAAACAAAACAAAACAAGCTTTAGGAAAAAAATCTTCCATAAAACTTTCAGAATTTTTTACGGAAAAACTTGCATAAAAACCAAACCGGCTTCGGAAAACTGAGTGAGAACATTTAAAACAACAACAAGAAAGATCAGAAAAGATGACGGAGCAAAGGAGCCAGCATTGCCCTCTCTCTCTCTCTCTCTCTCTCTCTCTCTCTCTCTCTCTCTCTCTCTCTCTCTCTCTCTCTCTCTCTCTCTCTCCCCCTGTCACATCTCAACATCCCCCAAGGGTCACTCTCTCTCCTAGTCAACACCCACTCTCCGCATTGCCTACAAGGTTCTCCCTCCTCCCAACATCGCCCACATGACCTTCTCTCTCCTCCAAGCATCGCCCCATGATTCTCCTCTTTCTCAGAATCACATGTATCTCTCCCGAGCATCGCCCATACTATTCCCTCACTACTCAAACTCGCCCATAGCTTCTCCTCAATTGTCAGCATCACCCATCACTCCTCAGCATCGCCAACTCTCCTATTCATCATGTTATCGCTCAAATCTCATTTGAAATGTCCTAATCAGAGTTGCCATTGAGATATTACAAAAAAATTAAGAAATCTTTTATTTTCTGTAAAATCTAGCCCAACGTTTAGTCAGAAACGGTTAAGTTAAACATCAAATAAGTTTTTGCCAAAACAAAATAAAATTTATGTAAAAACTTTCATAAAACTAAAGAAAACATTTTACAAAAAAAATTTATAATTTTAATCTTTTCGTAAATTAACGGCATAAAAACAAAACTCTGAGCAAAATGACAATTATTTGAGAAAAGTTGCAAAACGGGTTATCTGTAAAACTGTCCAAAATGTCTTAAAACATGAAACATACCTTTTTGACTTATCATGTAAAGTAGTCCAATCTCAGTGACGGTTTACTTTATTTGGAGAGGAATAAGGAAGAAAACGTGATAATGGACGATTTCCGTAAGATATTAACTTGAATTTTGACGAGAAAGGAAAGATCGAAGGAAATATGGAGAGAATGAAGATGTCGATATACTGAAATGGAAATACGGCCGAGATTGGAGGAGTATCTAAAAAAGTCATGGCAGAGAGGAAGGGAGACATAAACTTAGCTATCAAAACTGAAATTGGAAACCTGAGGCTTTATTTTCGTCTGTTTGCTAACAAGATGCAACTCACATGGAATTTCTTGTCTTAGGTGGTTATTCTAGCAAACTTAGATAGATTTTTCTATCTTTTCTTATTCTATTTATGTTGTAATCTTGGTTCCGACAAACGCCTTGTACGGTTTGTCTCAAGAACACTCTTTCATAAATTCGGAATATAGTCATTTGGTTTTCAAATTCATTTTTCTTATCATCGTATTTATTTCTACACATCTTTTCTGATTTCTTGCCGTCGGATTCACAGAAAATATGGTTCCCGGAAAAATTACACTTTTCCGTTTTAAATTTTGATTGTACGATTTTTTGGCTCCGACAGATGTAAGTTGACGTTATGAGAACATGTTCAAGGATGTTTGGCATTGGTGTGAAGGTTGTGTTTTAACTTTTAACCTTATGGCTGAAAAACGTCTTGGCTTGTTTAAAAAAATAGAGCCTATACGGCCAAAAGTTTTTGAACTCGATGTAAAGCCTTTTGGGCTTGTGATCGAATAAATTAGAGTGACAGGTCATGTGTAGAGTGAGGTGGTCACAAGTTATTGTGGAAAATGTATTTCCCTAGGCGATGTGTCGCAAGGAAGTAGAGGAAAGTTCCTTAGTTGTTTATGTTAGAACTTTCAGCTGAGCCCTAAGGTCAGGATGGCTAACTTAACTTCAGAAATTTGCTTCATAGTTTATATACAAAATTGGATAACTCGTGGAGTTTTTTACGCAAGTTTTTTGTAGGCAAAGTTCTTGCAAGTTTGGTAGAAATGTTACAGAAGTGTAGCATCTTGAGAAGTCGACGAGCATTGAAGTTTGGCCGATTAGTGAGAAAGTCTGATCGTCGGACGATGAGCGCTACCCCCACTCGACAATGAAGCTTAGAGAAAGGGGTGTTTTCAGCCTTTTTTCCTACCTTGTGCGTTTGTTGATCTCGTTGTGAGATTTTCCATGAACCACTCGGTTATTAGGAATAGTTTCATTTTGGAGATGTTTCGTATAATTTATGTTTCAGATGGTACGAGAGTTGTTTCGCCGAAGAAAGGTCATTTTTATAACGTTTTAGCCACAATTCCTTGGTCGTTTTAGACGCGTTGTTGCGTCAAGAGTTTTTCTCGACTCTTTTGAGATTATGTTGTTTTCAAAGATTAGGGTGTCTCTGAGCGTTTTAGATGAATCTTAGATTGTCATTTTGCGTCGCGCAATTTAATATAATTTTTTTTTGCTTAAGTATTTTGAAACATAAGGTTTGCTCGACCTTTGAATGGTCGAATATGTTTTCCTTATTGCTGAAATATTTTTACAAATAGCAAGTACACGCAAGTAGACGTTATAATCTATGGGAACATAGGAGTATACATATATGTATCCAATCCTCCCCCTTTTTAGATTTTGACAGCTGAACCAATCTTCCAGTAAGTTGCCTACGTTCCCCTTTCAAAGATCAAGCTGTCTAGTGTTCATTTTTGGTTCGGTTTTAGTGATTACTCGTTAAGCGTAGTTTCATCGACCATTTGGTTGCTTTGACTATGTCTGGCTCGACGGGTTCTTCCTGTGTTGAGTTGAACAAGTTCTTGAGAGCTTTGGGCTTGGAAGTTAGTTTGCTTCCTTCGTTTTGAGCAGTTGGTTTATGTCACTATTCTAGCTTGTCTTTTTCGAAACATATTCATCTGTGGGCTGAGTGGTTGACGTCGGTTTGGTTTCGGTTCAATTTTGGTTGAGTCACGGTTTTCCTTATATTATGCTCGTCTAGGAAGAAAAAGTGCAACTGTGTCTGGGTGCCCAATATCATCTTGATTCCGTTTGGAGATAGAAATTTGACACATAGATGGTAAGTCGACAGGAGACCTCAGGAACTTCATCCATAGCGTTCCCATGATTAAACTGTAGATCGTCAAGTCGTCTGCCACCTAGAAATCTACGATATTCTTACGCCTCTGGACAAAACGGGAAGTATAATTGAGTAGAGAGTCATCATTTTCAATCTAGAGAAACCAGTTATAGGTTTTGGAGTTGTGATGATATCAGCTGAGTTTCCCATATAGATGAGAACTCTGGCCACATCGACGCCGGTGATGACGAGCTCAATCACAAGTGGATCGTTGTGTGGTTTGTTAATCTAGACTGTCTTGCTTTCTTGAAATGCAACTATGTCGTTTGGGAGATCAAGAGGTTGTGACCTGTTTACATTTGTTTTCAATGATAAGATTTGACTGACTAGACGGTGTAATGAATGAATTGTTATCTTTTGATGATCTTATTTATCCTTTGACGATTTACTGTCATTTTTCCCGTCGTCTGGCCCTCTTCCGCGTTTGTTATTTTTGTTTGACGGGGGAGGTTCATTGAACTTGGTCGATTGTTCATTCTTGTGGTCTCGCCTGAGATATTTCAGGCTTATGACGTCACTGAGCTCTCTTGTAATTAGCTTTGCGACCAGTGTGGCTCCTAAATATTTTCAGTTTGTTGTCGAATATCAACTAGCTTGATGGTACACGCAGATGGTGTTTTTCTCTTGCGATGTGTTTTGCATTCAGGTGTTGCCTGAAGTTCTTCCACATTTCGATCCGGAGTCTATGTGATAGTTATTCACACCTTTGATGTTTTGACCCTCGTGATGGATGTATCTGTCACTAAAAGAGCTCTTCTTTTTTACTTTCGGTTCCAAAGAGTGTTTTTGTTTGCTGCTTTCGGAGATTTATATCATCTCCTCTTCGTTGATGATGAAATCAGATGCTCGATGAAGGGTGTCCTGAATCGTTCATGGGATTTCAAGTGCGACCCAGTTCCTGAAATCAGACTCTTACCAGAGTGCCTTCTTCAGAGCATCCAAAGCTACTTTGTCGTTTAATCCATCGACTCTTGATATCACAGCTTTGAATCTTATCATGAATCTGCAACACAGTCTGGATCAATCTTCTCCTTGCTTCATTATCAAACTTACTCTCCACAAAAACTGCTTTGTTTCTTTTTACAAAAGATGCTCTGTAAAATTTGTAGAAGTTTAGTTTTGCGGAAGATTATTTTGAAAAAAAAAAAACTGTTTTGTTTTGTTTTGTTTTATGAAAGACGTTTTGTGAGACATGTCAAAATTGGTTTTGTCGAATTTTAATTTTCCGGAAGCCATTTTTAAAAAACTTTTTAGTTTTGTTTTACGAAGATGTTCCTTAAAACTTGTCGAAGTTAGTTTTATAGAAGTTTATTTCATAAAAATTGTTTTGTTTGTTTTATGAAAGGCTTTTCGTAAACATTTATTTAAGTTCTTGTTAAATTCTCTTAAGTTAATTTTTTTGTCAAATATTTTTTTCCCACACTGTATTTTCTTTGTACATTTTCCAGGAAGAAATAGATGAAGTTTATTCCGATATATCAATCTTTAAGACGGCACGGCGTATGCTGAATTATTTTCTCAACATTATTGGTAATTTATAAACACAATATGTTTTGTAATTTAAAGCGATTTTAGCCGTTTATATCGCTAAGACAGAGATTACCCCAACACTTGAAGAATAATACACTGTTTTTTGAAGCTATGGAATCATTAAAGCATAATGCTTATCCTTCTCATATTTGATAGGAATTTTTATCATCTTAATAGCTGGGAAGAGACTATAATTTTGACGTGCTCTCGGTAGACTCTATTTGATTTTTTTTCTCGTTGAACCTATATCTTGGGATCTCAAGTCATTTAAGGCAGGGTTGCCATCAAGCATCCACATTTGTTATAGGATTTAAAACCATTTCTTTTGATGATTTTGCAACAATATCTCCTGAAAACCGTTTATTAAATGGATATGTTTGGTTGTCAGCCAATTTGATGTAGTATATTGTGATTACACCATTTGAGTTTAGTTATCTAATGACTTTATTTCATCTTCTTCTGATGTGACGAGATTTACCCAATGTAGGTATTATTCTGGGCCGATTTGTAGTTGATTGACTATCACAATGTACATGTATAGCTAGAACACATTTCTTCCACATGAATATCTTCCAATAAGTTTCTAAGTCATTTAGCTCTTCCGTCATCCTTATATGAGGTTATGAGCTCAGATTCCATAGTGGATCTAACTAATACTGTTTTTGGTAGATTTCCATGATATTGCTACTCCTCTTTAGAATCTGATATCTAGTGAGCATCATTTTATCCTTTAAAAAGTGTTTGTTCTTTACCATAGTGTATCCCAAAAGTTTTGGCATATCATAAGTAATTGAGTACTCTCGTTATATAAATCCAGTGTTTGAGACATGGATTACTTGTATATCAACTCAGTACTTTTACTGTGTAAGTTAGATTTGATATAATACAATTATTCAAGTACATTAAACTTTCGATCAGAAGTGCATACTCATTTTGTGATACCGCTTTCACATGAAGTTTTGGTCAAGTGAAGTTGGGATCTATAAGTTTTTTTGTGCTATTAGAGTACTTTTTAAATCTCTCTAATATCATTCCAGCATAACTAGATTATGATATGGTATTCAGTTTGAATTTCTATTGATTTTAATTCCAAGAATAACCTTTTCTAATCCCATATCTTTCATGTCAAATCTTCCTTTGAGCATTTTCTTGGTTTTATAGTTATGTATTTATTCCTTCTGATAATGAATGTATCATCTACCTATAAATATAACAAAACATACCCATTTGTGGTAATTTTTTACTATATGAATTGGCCGCATTCATTAATTTTGAAACCAGATGACATCATTGTGTTGCCAAATTTTTGTTTCATTGCTAAGAGCTTACTTTAGCCGATAAAATGACTTTAAAAGTCGGTATACTTTGTTTTCATGTCCAAGAACAACATAACCTCATGTTGTTTTATGTACATCTCTTCTTCTAAATAACCATTTATAAAAGATTTCTTTACATTTATTTGATTGATTTCCAGGCCTCTTAATGTTGTGGTACGTACAAGCACCCTTATTGATGTTATTCTTGTTGCTGGATAATTAGTGTCAAAATAGTCCAAGTTTTCTTTTTGTCAGAATCCTTGAAATATAAGCTTTGCTTTATATTTATCAGCTAACCCACAATGTTTCAGTTTTTGTTTGAATATTTATGTCCTATATCTTACCACTTTCAGGCCATGTTATAGGCCATATTATAGGCCATATTTAGAGTCATTATTATGTATTTCAAATCTGTTTTGGTCATTTACAGGTCCATGGCGTCGATCGACACTGGTGCAGATTGACGAAACTGACCTGACTTTCAAAATTTTTTTCCCAGAAGTTTTCTTATTTGAAAAATCCCCTAGACGTGTTTGACCTATTTATTTCTATTTTTCAGCCATTGTTTAGGCTAAACTTTATTTTTAGACTAGAGAGAAGATCATAACTCCTTCAAAGATTAATTGGAACTTCTGTATTTCTCACCCTCAATTTTATGCAATTATTTCACATTATGATTTGTGTTTCTTCTATCATGGCTGAGTTATCTATTTGTAGATCTAGGGATTTTCTAAGGTTTTGATGAACTTGTGATTGGTAGATCTGCTAGGGTAATCATTTGTCACCATCATCAAGAATGATCTTATTGCTTGTTCATAGAGTAATTAACTAAGATCTGTTAGGATAATTGGAGTAAAATGAGAGTGTGACTGATTTCCTGATCTGAATCCTGCTGAGCTAGGTTGCTAGACACAACGAGAGTTGGCCTAAATAAATTACTAAACATATTGAATTGAATCGGTAATGCCTGTCTAGAGAAATTGGTCGCGTAACGAGAGTTGGCCTTAGAGGATCTAGAGTTAGAGAGTTTATCGCAGTGAGAGTTGGATAACTGATAATTGAATTCGAGTTCTTGGATTGATCTTAATATAGTTCTGTTTGATTTACTGCTTTCTATTTTTGTTCTAGCTTTACCAATAACTGATAGTATATTATGTGATCCACGATCCATGTGGATTCGATCCCCAAGTACTACAATCAATCTTTTTCGGAGAGAGTGTTCTTGGGATATGTGGGAACAAAAATTCACACTGTCGATTTCCATAAACGGAAGAAAGTTAAGAAACCCTAATTTTCCATGAGGTCCGGATTCTCTATGAGAGCCAACGACAAGTGACCAAATAAATGCAGAAAATATAGCAAGACAGCAAAACCAATTTAGAAAAAGTAGATCTTATTTTGAGTCCATGTAAGAGCGTTTCGATCATTACAAAAGATTATAAAAGCTTCATCTGCAAGAGCTGTCAGCGAGTTATATATTTCAAGCCACCTAAAACCTTAAACCTAGTTAAGTCGCAGCTCGATAACAAAAGACGAAAAATATATGAAAAAAAGGTTTTGATTGATTTCGGACTGGACCTTATGATAGGCTGCCTACGTACCCCTTTCGAGGATCAAGCCAAACATAGTTCAATTAAAAGAGTTTGAACAAGAGATTCAACTGCTTTTGCAATTTTATCTAGTAATTAAGTGTAAGACATAGAAACTAAGCATGTCGAGAATAATGCCTAAACTCATAAGTGCAAAAAGTTTCTACGAGTCTAGAGAATCATCCATGTGCTCCTTGCCTTGGCTCCCCTTATATGTCTCCAAGGTCAGCCATCCTTCCTTTTCTTCCCGTGATTTGAGTTTATCTCTTACCGGAAATATTCCATTTTCTCTCGATCTTCATGATTATCCTTGAAACTTGGCATTTATCGTCTTCTACGAATATTAGATAGACCGTCATAATATTTTTGGAATCATTCTTGTCCAAAATTGTAAGTGGGGTTTGCCGCATTTTAGACCTTTTCGGGCTGTTTTTTGTTTAAAATGTTTTTACAATTTCTTTGAGAAATAGCCTTCAGTACGATGCCGGTTTAATGAAATAATTCAAACCAATCGTATAGTCAAGGTAACTATAGTGTTAAGTTAACCGTTACCATTTTATAAGATCGATAAGAATTTATACAAGAAAAAGTCTTTTTTTAATTTTATCGTAAAGTTTCAAAGGTAACTCCAATCGATACGAAACAATAGACAGTGTAGTTAGGACTCAAAGGAGAAATCTACGAGGGTGAGACGAAAGTGCGTGACGTCAATGAGGTGAAGTTGAGTTGAGTCGTGGTTGCATGATGGCGAGTTGGACGTGGTCGATCCAAATCGCCATCAAACGAGTTGGACGTGGTCGATCCAACTCGCCATCAAATGAGTTGGATGTGGTTGATCCAACTAGCCCGATGGCGGACGTGGTCGACCGGGAATAACTCAGACGGTAGGGAAATGAGGGACGGTTTTTTCTCGTTTTGTCATTCTTTCGGAAGTTGCTTGCTAAGAGATTGAACAATATTTTCTGAGAACTTCTCCTATAATTCTTTTTTTTTTATTATTATACGAAGCTTTAGTCCTTGCACTTATACTTCTTTTTAGAGAAGAAATATTTCTCGAGCACTTTTAGGCATTGATTCCATCGTAACCAATTTTGACCCCAACAGTTAGCCCCCAGCTCGTTAGAATTATGATTTTCTAGCAAGTGGTTAGGAAAGTTAGGCAAGTTAGGCAAAATTAATGGTTGAAAAGGGCGTTGAAAGTGGTCTGCTCACTCTCCTAAGAGTGGAATGCGATAAGATTGGGGCTGCGCCTTATAAAGGCTGCCTACCTACCCGTGTCAAAGGGATCAAGCCTTTCATAGTTTGTCTTGGAGTTAAGATTCTTACGACCTGTTTCCAGTGAGACCTTTATGGTCTAGTTGTGTATCGTGCAAAGATTATCGAGCATACTGCTGCCGATGGCATTTTTATTGGACCTTTGTCAGCCTAGAGACTAGCCATGTAGGCTGTTTGCTTTGACCAAGTGTTGATGTATCTATGTTTTTTGGACTAGCCGTGTGTGGCTTTGAATCCCTGCCGCTTTGCGGCTTTTTAATGAATTGTGTTTCACGTTTTAAGAGCGTATGAATATTCGTGTGAATGTAGAGGGAAGATTATGCGTTGTCATCTCATATCTAACTCTGAGTGAACCGTTATATTCGTTTTTCGTTTCAGTATTCGCAAAATTTAATTTTGCGGGATTTCATGAACGTTTAAATATAGCGAAGAGACGTATTTTTGGATCTCGTATCGATCTGATATTATGCCTAGAGATTTTAAAGACTAGTGTGATGGGTTTAGGGAAAGACCTAGGATTACTATCAGTTTAGAGTTTGCGATGACTATTTTGGCTTACGTTACACATTCCGATTTCGACATGGTTCCATCTCAGTATGGAAGTCCGCGAGGGGTTCTCGGCTTATGTGACTTGCACTGATCGGGAACCGAGTATCTCTCCAAAGACAATTTTGAAGTCGTTTGGATTTGGATTACTTTTATAGCGCGCTATTATCCTTGTGTTGGATGTCTGAGAGCTATCTCTATGGGAGGAGATGCTTTGTCTGTTTAGGACGTTTGGAGTTTGTTGTGATCAGCAACACACATGATGGTAGATGTTACCATTTTGAGTCTTCGCGAAGGATACGTGTTTGAGAAGATGTTAGTGTGTATGTTTGTTTGGTCTTCCAAGATGGTGATTTCATCGAGGAAGATATTTTTGTCGAAAAATGGTTCTTCAGGCGTTTGCGACGTCTCCCGATGCTGAAGGCTGGTTTTTCTTCCGTATTCCGCAATTTGTGATTGAAGGGTGTATTAGTTGTTTAGTTGATTTGGTTATGTAGATTTTTTATATGATTTCCTTTTCTGGGTTTTACAAAAATTGTTTGTCGTTTTGCGGAGTCGCAAGGGTTTTGTTTTAACCTTACGGCAGAGAAACATTTTGGTTTGTTTGCGGATGTTCGCAGCCAAAACTATTGTTTATGTTTGGATGTTTTGTTTGATTTTTGGTCAAGGAATTAGGACCAATTAGGACCTTGGGAAGAAGTGTCTTCCTTCACTGTGCTTTGTGAAGAGTTGGCCTTCCGAGATTTGCTTCATGTATTTTTAAGGATGTTTCGTATATAACTCTAGGAACTTTGTTCCGAGTTTTTCCTTATATGCTGCGTTTCGGGGGTAAAATGTTGTGTGCTTAGATTGGAGCATATAGAACTTGATCTGTTTGACTATAAGTTCAAATTTTCTGTTAACCGTTTGGTTGTTAGGACTGAGTCTCGTTATGAAGATTTTATCATCTTATTTCCGTTTATGGGTTATACGATAATTATTTGCGTGATCGTTACTTGGCATTTTTAGATGAATTATGGATTGTCGTTTAGACGTTACTTGATTGGATGGAGCAGTGGTGGCTCAAATGTTTTGTCCATGCGTAAAGGCTATGTTTTGCCGGATAGCCGAGGAGGTTGTAGGTCAAGGATTAGGCTATGGCACTTTCGTGTTAACATTGAGGTGATGTTCGTTTTTGAGGGGCAGGAGAAGATGATTGTAGACTTTGATGGGAAGTTGGATGTTGTGTATACTGAGCAGAACAACAAATTTGAGGCTCTAAACACCCATGTGAAGAAGCTCGAGACTCAAGTTGTCCAGACAAATGATGCTGTGAAAATGCAAGAAACCTTGATTAAAGGAAAAGGTGAAATGGGACAGAAGCACCAGGTCACTGCCATTATAGATAATGATTTTTGGCAAGAGGTGAAACATGAAGAGCTGCAGGAAGGTGATTTTTGAGTTGATAGTACTTCCATGTATTTTGGCAGCACTCCCTGGGTTTCAGGAATGCCAGGAGAGCATCGATCAAAGTTCCTAGAAAGCATTGAAGATGAGCGACAAACAGCTAGCATGGAACGACGCCAACAATCATCGATTGACGCTGTACGAACTCTGGCGGTCAAGCCAGAACAGGAAAAAGAAAAGGAAAAAAGTTCCTAAACATCTGAAGTGAGAATCAACAGACAAGGAGATGGATGCTTTCACTAAAAGGGTACTGAAAATCCCAAGAGAAGAATTTATTGATGATGCGTATGATAAAAATAAACTATGGATGTTTTTCATAATAGAATCATAGGAAGACATCAAAAAGATATTCCACCAGCTCAGAGGCAAGATAAAGAAGGTCATTAGGTTGAAAAAGAACAGTGACCCAGGGAAGTTTGTGGTCCCATGTACTGTCACAGGTCACCACTATCCAAATGATCTTTGCAATACTGGTTCTTCCGTGAGCATTATGCCCAGAAGTATGGCTGAGTTTATGGGTATAAAAATTGAACCATCATTGGATACCTTCACCTTTGTGGACTGTTCTAGGATAAGTTCAGGAGGGATTATCAGGGACCTACAAGTTGAGATTTCTGATGACGTTTTCCCTGCAGATTTTCATGTCCTGGATATCCACAAATATTGGAAGACCTAGTTGATTCTTGTATGAGCTTTCATGGCCAGCATCGATCGACTCTTTCCACCCGTCGATTGACGCCACACTACCGAGCGTCGACCGGCACTTCACTGTGTCGTTCGATTCTCATCGCAGGAAGCAGGTATACTCGCAAATCTTTGGTTCGTAGATACACCGATATCGGGCCTCGTTTGGGTGGTTCAGACGGTTAGGGAAGTATTAGTAATCTTTTTCTCCTTTCCATCATCATTTTCCAAAAGTCATTTGTCAAAGAGGTCACATTTCAAATTTGAGAATCCATCAAACAAACTCCTTTTCTCAAACTTCACTTTAGAGTTTTGTACCACAAAATGTTTCTCGGGGACTTTTAGAAGTTTGTTCCGTTGGTAACCGATTTTGATCACAACAAAATTACTCTAGAGCAACTTTCTCTCTCAAATAAGAGATCATTTGTAGTACTTAGGGATCGAATTCACTGGGAGAGGGGCACATAATTAACTTTAAAATTAAGGTTAAGCTAGGAAATAAGTATTTAAGCAGTAAATAAAACAATAACAAAGCAAATCAATTGGTTGTAAAGTATATGAGAGAGAAAGCTAAACTTAGGGTTTTAGGCGATCAAAATTATGAATTATAGATGCTAAGGGTGTATGATGAACCGTCCTAGAACTCGAATACAATAGTAAGATATCCAGCTCTCGTTGTGAGTCTAGTCAGATGACTAAGTCCTATGTTCCAGCTCTCGCATGCGAACAAGAAACGAGTATCTATTGATGCTTCCTTAGACAAGCATTAACGTCCTAATCGATATAGTCACTGGATTAACTAGATTACCTCTCGCATGCGCCTAACAACCTAGCTCAGGAGAATTATTATCAGGTAATGAACCTGAGACATACATGAGAGATCAAGTTGAAGAAATGATAGCTGAAATTGCTATAGTTGAGGATCTTTGATGAATTATATAGGAAAATTGATGTAATCTACTTCCCTCTCAACAACAGTATTGGATGGTTGAGCAAGTGTAACGAAGAATTAGAGCTGAAAATGGATTACACTCATAAGATTATTCAGAGACAGCAAGAACACAAAACCAGAGAAGAAGAAGTCATCAAAAGCTTTGTTGGTACCTGGTTCAAGATGAGCAGAGAAGATGTTGATACTTGTTTCCCAAAAAGTACTCAATTACCTCCATAGTAGCCAAAAACCTCCAATACATCAAGCTAAAGACTATAAACATGCGCTTCATGGGAGGAAAACCATTAGTAAGTTTTAAATTTAATTTTATTTTCATTTATTACTGATTTGTTGTTTTTTGCATTAAAAAAAGGTTTGAGGAAAACAAGTATGCTCAAGCACCGCCCGACACCTGATCAATCTCGATTGACAATAGTCACAAGTATCGACCGCCACTTCATTATGTCGATCGACACTCATATCAGAAGGCAAGTATACTGTTTTTCTTTGTTAAATTTCTACTTATGATTTATTTTCTTCACCAATCTTAGACTGTATAGCAGTGGGAACAATGTTGTTTAAGTCTGGGGGAGGTAGTTACTGATATTGTGTTTTATTTTGAGTTTAGATTTATGTGTGTTTTTACAGTTTTATAGAGTCAAGAAAGGGATGTTGAACTTTTTCAATTTTACTTATTATATGTTTACTCCCTAGCACCATTCGTTGAGGTTATTGACTGCAGGGTGTACTGAATGGAAACGTCAAAGCTGGTCACCTGCCAATAATATCTACGATTGCTGAGAAAGTCTGAAGGAACCAAACCTGATTTCCAACCTTAATCAACTTAACATGCTTGTTTTGGGGCTTGGTATACATTGGATCGGATTCCTCTTGCAAGTTTGGAAGGTAAGAGTATGTGTGTTTCTGGTTCCCCTCTCACCTCTCTTTGGCATCTAAAAAGAAAAGTTTGAGATTATATCCTCAGATTTAGAGGCATACAAAATTTATGCGACCTCATTATTATACTTCAATGGAATGATTATACGAAGCTAGAAGCGAGAGGTAGGAGATTTCCTATGACCATATTATTCGCCTACACTTTGCAGAGAATTAAAAAAAATTGAAAAAGAAAGATAAAAGAAAATAAAAAGATTCAGATAAGAGAGAGGAAAGGGATCAGAAAAGACTACATGTTGGTTCAGATACTTGCTTAAGTTAAGTCCTTGTGTTCAGAGATCGATACTCCCAAGATTTAGCCTACACATTTATTTGTAGAAATGATATCAATAGAGGGGTATGTCAGGCGGCATCAGTTGAGCTGTGGACTGGATGGTTTGGTTGATAAACCATGGTTTTTGTACATGGAAGTGCCTCTAAGGTTGGCACTGATCTGATGTGGCTGCAACATTGCATAGGTGAATGTAGTAGTTTACGAAATTGTGTGAGTCGCTGCTGTTTTCAAACCGCTTTCGTAGGACTATTCTTTGTTTTGCTTGAGGGGGAAGCACATGATAAGTCTGGGGAAGTTAATATACTATGGCTTTTACCAGTTTTCAACCATAGTTTAAGTCTTTTTTAGAGTCGATTATATGGGTTGGAATCTATTTTATAGTGTTTTTAGGTCCAGACATGTTTTGGAGTAATGTGGAGATTATGGAGCATTTTGGAGGAAACTCCACATTGATTTCACGAAATCAGAAGCCAGAGCCAAGATTCAGAAGAAGTGTCTATCGACGCGTCTTCCTTGGTGTCGCTCGACACCTGCGCGAGTAGACTGGCCCGACTTGATTCAAGACCGACTCAAAGCCCAAAATATCCACATATTCCGAGAATACCCTGGCCGACTTTATACATAATATTGATAGAATTTTCCATTGTTTATACAACATACCACCTTACACATCTTTTCCACACCATATTACTTGGGATTTTATTAGCTTTTGGATAGAAGATCAAGAAGTTCTTTAGAGATTTTGTATTGGAACTCCAGTTTTCTTACTCTATCTATTTATGCAATTTATTCAGACTATTATTATTGTTTGCTTAATTATGGCTTAATAGATTACATGTTAGATTTATGTCTGTTTAGGGCTGGATGAATTATATATACATAGAACTGCTAGGGTATTTTATTAGGATCCTTCACAGAATTGAGCTAATTGCTTGTGTTCTAGAGTAGCTAATTAGAATCATGAACTTAGGATAAGTAACAACTATGAGAGTAGGTTCATTACCTGATTATAATTCTATTGGGCTAGGTTGTTAGGCGCATGCGAGAACTAGGTTGTAGTATGTATCAATAATTCAACTAATCCTAAGCAACCCTAAATCTAACAAACAAACTATCCAGGCATAATTAAGGAAACCATAATAATAGTCTGAATACAAAATAGATTGAGTAAGAAAACTGAATTTCCAATACAAAATCTCTGAAGGAGTTTTTGATCTTCTCTCCAAAAGCTACTAAATACAAGCTAAAGTAATATGGTGTTGAAAAGATGTGTAAGGTGGTATGGTGCCTAAAATAATGGCAAAACCTATAAATATTAGGCAAAAAGTCAACAAAGTGTATTTTGGTCATATGTAGATCTTCTGAGCTTTGAGTGTGTCTTGAATCAATTCGTCCCCGTCAACTCGCATGGGTGTCAAGCGACATCAAAGAAGAGGTGTCGATCGACACTTCTTCTCAATCTTGGTTCGGACTTCTGATTTCTTGAACAACTACGAGTTTTCTCATCCATAAACTTTAAAATGCTCTATAATCTCCACATTCTTCCAAGACATGCGTGGACCTGAAAACACTATAAAGTAGACTCTAAACACATATAATAGACTCTGAAAAGAACTTATACTATGGCTAAAAATTGGTAAATTTCATAGTATATCACGGGATATAAGCGAAGTAGAGTCCATGGATAAAACCACGATTGACCATTCATGCACTACTCGTAAATAATCTTGTGAACTAATAATTTATGAAACGTCATCAAACTATAAACTTACGTTTAAGGATTTTTTGCTGGAGAAAATAGTTTTAAAAAGAGCATCTCAAATGAGAGAGACTACTTGGATAAATAGGAAGAGGAGGAAAATATTTGATCTGCATTTCAAGATTTTGTGGACTGGTTTTCTAAGAATCTTGGCAAACATGCTTGACTCAAGAAACATAAAAGGAAAAGTTAAAACCGCTCATGAAATATCGCAAAACTCTTTGAAAGATATGTTTTTTTAAGCAAAAAATAGACTTAAAACATCACAAAAATATATTCTGAAAACAACATTTTGTAGTGGTCTTAAGGCCACATTCTCCTTGATCTGGATCCAACAACAAATGCAGTTTCTAATTCAAAATGACGTGGTTTTGAGACATCATTTGTCACATGGACACTGACTCACTAAAATTTAATGGTTAACTAAGGCGTGGTAAGTGAATGTAGATTTGCGTGTTTAAAGTGTGGGTATGAAATCACACTTACTATTTGTTTGGTTATGAAAAGGCACAATATAAATTGTAGAGGTCGAAATATAATATTTTCCCTATGAAAAATACTATATTGGCTACTTTGTTTGCTGAAAACCTCTCTCTAAAAAAAGAATAAGTTGTCTCCTCCTTCGCTCTCTCCGGTGACCGTCTCTTCCACTGGAGCTGGAGGCTCCTTTTTGTATCACTGCCCTCTTAGCCTCCGTGTAACGATATGTTTGATGTCTATGTAGAAGCCGGGAAATCGAATTAACATAAACGATATAAATAGAACAATGTTAAGGAAATATACGATTCAAAAACGAAATAGAAAAGCGATACGAAAAACGTTTTCGAAAAGAAACCATGGAGTCGAGACGAATTTCTTTCCTTAACTCTTAATATTCGCTCCGTAAGTGCGACGGATCTGTACGAATAAGAGTCCCAGGATAAAACCATGATAGGTTGGCACGCGGCACTCGTGAACAACCCCTTTGAACTATTGATCTATGAAACACTCTCTAACCTATAGACTTACGCTTTGGGATTTTTTGCTGTTGGATTTCGATATCAAAAGTGTTAAAGAGTAATGAGGAGAGACCGATCTTTTATAGAGGAGAAGAAGAGCATCTTCCCGTAACAGTTACAGAATGTGCGCACGTGGCGGAGACCTTGCGGAGATATCGGAAAGTTAAGTTGCGAAACTTTATCCCCAAAACTCTCTACTTTCTCATTTAAAAAAATCTTGACGAGAGGATAAACAACATGGCGTTTTTAGATTTTGAACAAACTCCTTGTCGTTTTGAAATAAAATGCATGTTGTTTTGGGGAAAAAACGTTGAGCTTAATTGGGCCCAAAAAGAACATCTTTTAGTGGCCTAGGCCACATTCTCCCAAGTCCAAGTCCAAGTCCAAGTCCAAGCCCACGCCGAGCCGGACGGACGGCAGCAACGGTGCGCGCGTGGGGAGTCCTCTCTTCCCATGAGCCATTTACACCCTCATAACACAAGGGCATATATATACTACCCTCTCTTGAGTATTTTACCCGATGTGGGACTTTCCATGTTACTCAATTATTAAGCTTTTGGGCTTTTGGTTGCATGGCCCATTCATTTGTTTTCACTTTATTATTTTGATCCAACAATCCCCCACATGAATATAAATGAATCCAAACATATGCAAACTAAATGCAGACTCGATAGACTCTAGAAACTATTTAAAATTTTCTGACTAGACTTAAACTAATGACTAGACAGATTGACTTATCGAGAGTGTTTGCGAAAAATTCATTATGTTTGAGTTGGTGGCATTTTTAAACCTTGAACCACTCATAGTTAATATATGTCGGGTTTACTTTACCAGAAGGTGAACATGATGTCTTGAACCAACCGGTGTTTTATGTAGACCGAGACAACAGGCATAACGCAGCTTCATTTTCTCGTAGAACTTAGTTCTCTATTGTGTTCATTTTGGCCCTGAACTATTTCTGGTTTTCATGAGTGAACTTAGAGAATATAGCCTTGCATTCATTCTCCTAGAAACGGCCCCATTTCACACTCATTAGGTGATTGACCATGAAAAGTATTGAGTAATACTCTGTTTTAGAAGCTATGGAATCATTAAAAGTCTATGCTTATCCTTCTCGCATTCGTTAGCACTTTTATCATCTTTAAGAGCTGGGAAGAGAATATATTGTCTCAAAGTGTTCGTCGTAGATTTTGTTTGATTTTGTTTTCCCTTTGAACCTACGTCTTGGGATCTCCACTAATGATAGGTAGAGTTGCAATCAAGCATCCTCATTTGTTATAGGCTTTAAACCCATTTCTTTTGATGATTTAACAACTATATCTCGTGGCAAACCTTTAGTGAATGGATCCGCTAGGTTGTTTGCCGATTTGATGTAGTCAATTGTGATTACACCATTTGAGATAAGTTGTTTAATGGTTTTATGTCATCTTCTGATGTGACGAGATTTACCATTGTAGAGTTTATTCTGAGCCCGAGCTATAGCTGATTGACTATCACAATGTATGCGTATAGCTGGTACAGGTTTCTCCCACATAGGAATATCTTCCAAAAAAATTCTAAGCCATTCAGCTTCTTCTGCTGCTTTGTCTAAGGCTATGAACTCAGATTCCATGGTGGATCTGGCTAATACTGTTTGCTTGGTAGATTTCCACGAAATTGCTGCTCCTCCTAGTGTAAAGACATATCCGCTTGTGGATTTTGAGTTTTTAGAATCTGATATCCAGTTAGCATCATTGTATCCTTCTAAAACCGCTCGTTCTTTACCGTAGCGAAGCCCAAAATCTTTTGTGTAGCGCAAGTAATTAAGTACTCTCGTTATAGCTTTCCAGTGTGTATGACATGAATTACTTGTATAATGACTAAGTACGTTTACTGCATGCGCTAGATCTGGTCTCGTACAATTGGTCAAGTACATGAGACTTCCGATCACACGTGCATACTCGTTTTGTGAAACCGCTTCACCTGAATTTTTTGTCAAGTGCATTTGGGGATCTAACGGAGTTTTTGCAGTACTATTAGAGTAATTCTTAAATCTCTCTAATATTGTTTGAGCATAATGAGATTGGGTTAAAATAATTCCTTATGAATTTCTTGTGACTTTAACCCCAAGAATAACATCTGTTAATCCCAAATCTTTCATCTCAAATTTTTTTTTGAGCATGTTCTTTGTTTGATTGATAATATCTTTATTGCTTCCAATAATGTGCATATCATCTACATATAAGCATAACAAAACATACATATTTTTGGTAGTTTTGTAGTATATGCATTTATCACATTCATTAATTTTGACACCATTTGACAGCATTGCATTGTCAAATTTTTCGTGCCATTGTTTAGGAGCTTGTTTAAGCCCATAGAGTGACTTTACAAGTCGACAAACTTTGTCTTCTTGTCCAGAAATGACAAAACCCTCAGGTTGTTTCATGTAAATTTCCTCTTCTAAATCACCATTTAAAAAGGCAGTTTTTACATCCATTTGATTGATTTCTAGGTCTCTTAAGGCTGCGATTGCGGTCATCAACCTTATTAATGTTATTCTCGTTACTGGAGAATATGTATCAAAATAGTCAAAGCCTTCCTTTTGTCAGAACCCTTGAACTATAAGCCTAGCTTGGAGTTTACCAGGTGTTCCATCAGGGTTTAGTTTTTGTTTTAAGATTCACTTACTTCCTAATGTTTTGCAACCTGGTGGTAAATCCGTTATATACCATGAATAATTTTGCATGATAGAATCAAAATCACTTTTGACGGCTTCATTCCAAAACAGAGCGTCTGGTGAGGACATGGCTTTTGCCAAAGTTTTTGGATCATTATCTACTAAAAATGCCATTAAAAAATCTTCACCAAAAGATTTTTCCTTTCGAGCTCTTTTGCTTCTTCTAGGTTCATCTTCTTTTTCATTTTCTGAAATACCATTTATAGAAATTTTGATGTTTGTCTCAATTTCTTAGTCATTGTCATCGTCTCTTTCTTTTCTAGTTCGTTTTGAAGCTTGTTTTTCCTTACAAGGAAAAATATTTTCAAAGAAAGATGCATTCTTGATTCCATGACTGTATTTACATGGATATTTGATATTTCAGATTTATGTACCAAAAATTGATAAGCACTACTATTATGTGCATATCCGATGAAAATGTAATCCACTGTTTTGGGTCCAATAGTGACCTTTTTCGGTGGCGGTACTGCAACTTTTGCCAAGCACCCCCACACTTTGAGGTATTTATACGAAGGTAAATTACCTTTCCATAATTCGTATGGGGTTTTGCCAGTTACTTTGTGTGGAATTTTGTTGAGGATATAATTAGTGGTAAGCAACGCTTCCCCCCCCCCCTCCCC